>JAPYZO010006708.1:0-18132 GCA_030522905.1 Torymus flavipes | reverse complement strand
CACACACACACACACACACACGAAAATTTTTTTGCTCAAAAACGACAGATTTTCGTGCCAAAAGTATTAAAACATGTTTTTAAACGTTTCAAAAATTTTGTTCACCATTACAAAGTTTCCTCTGTGAGGAAGCAATAAATTAAAGTTATCAAACAATAAGTTATAGAATATATTATTAGTCCTTTTGAAATGTTGATCAGTTAAAAATAAAAATAAAAATTATTGAAATGAAAGCTTTATGGATTAAATACCTTTGGAGGTTCTTCTTCATCGTTAGTTTTATTAGTTTCACATTTCGATTTCTGTATATAAAAAGGTTCAGTCTTGGGTAATTTTTTTTCAGCTATGTACAATAAACGATTATTGTCAGGCGACCATTGAAATGCACTGAAAGTAGCTAAAATAAAAATAAGTTTAATAAAATGTTAACAGAATATTATTACAATATTGTATAAAAAAGAATATTTATTCAATTCCTACGGTCCGAATAGACATCTCCATGAACATCAAAAGCTGATAAATCATACGACTTGCAAAGATGTTGCTGATCCCAGATTTCTATGAATTGCTTTGTTTTTCCTTCTACTGTAAGTTCTCTCAAAATCGCTGTCAATGTTTCATCTTCGGATATAGCCGTCAAAATTCTTAATTAAAATAAATATATTTAAATTTAACCGTTACACAAGTTCATAAGAATTCATGACTGAATCTTAAAATGTGTATTAAGTATAATACTCACTCAGAACTAACATCTGAAGGAAAGCCTCGCATAAGAGGTTGGAGTTTTTTATCAAAACTGTAGGTTTGAGTGAACTTTTGTTTTTTACGGCGTTCTAAGTTTCTTTGAGACCAATGACTAATAATTGTTAGATCACTATTAGATCCAGAAGTAATCCTTGCCAATGTCAGTTTTGGATTTTGAGCTAATTCTTTGTATATTTCTAAAATTTTATTAATCTGCGAAAAATAACAAAAATTATCGTTTTTGATTCCTCAAAAATGAAAAAGAAACAGTATGGTTTTGGATTATTTAAGCTAACAGTACGAAGAACTAAAGATACTTCTCAACAAATTTTTCTAAGTTTGAGGTCAGTAAATAAGAAAATTATATTGTATTACGAAAAATGTCGTTAATAAAATGTAGGAAAATAATAATAGCAGTTTTCGTAACATGAGCGTAAAGTGGAGTTTTACGCCCCGGGTTGTGATCACCGAGCACGAGGGTCAGCACAAGATATCTCAAAAATCTTCTATTTGAATATCTCAAAATTCAGACGTGTTGGGTAAATTTTTTTTTGGGCTGTGTAATTAGTATAGAAAATAATTTTATTAATATTAAAGGTCTAAAATTTTTATTCAAGAAAACTTTTTATTGATTTTTTCTATTATAAACCTAAAGGCACCTACCTGAGTAGATGACATGGTTCTTTACAGCTGAAATCTTCTTCGAGCTGCTAGTTTTAAATTAAATGTACTTTCAAATATTCCTCTGTACCACTTGATAATAGGAACTTTTTATCTGCAAATCTTTAAAAAAAGGACCAATCAAAATCATATTCCATTACTGATCACTTCAAATATTAAAAAAAAAAGTATTGCATTGTTACTATTTATATGATTTCTTTATAAACACTGCATATAGTCAATAACTATAGTTAACTAGTAAACCAAATCAATATAGAATGCTTTTACATTCGTGATTTTGACAGAACTAGTCTCCTTTAATTTCGCGCAGTCATTTTTAGCAAAACTTTACACGATATTTTTGTTTTCGTAACCTAGAAATTCATTGCTCCCACCAACAAAATCACGAATAAATTGGCTTCACAACAAATCCATCATTTTTTAAAGCTAAAAACTCAGAAATCGATCTTCTTGTACCAACGAGAATCTGCCTGTCGGAGGAGGATTTCCGCTAAAAATAGTGCCAAGAGCATATCTTCCTATGCGGAAGGAGGAATTATCTTGCAACAGTAAATCACGATTCCTGTAGCAGGATGATGATTTTTCGCGCAAGAGGATATTTTTTCGCACAGGAGGAGGATTTTCGCTAAAAATAGGGCCAAGAGCATATCTTCCTATGCGGAAGGAGGAATTATCTTGCAACAGTAAATCACGATTCCTGTAGCGGGATGATGATTTTTCGCGCAAGAGGATATTTTTTCACACAGGAGGAATCCTTCTTTGTCGCATGAAAATTTTCTAGGAAGAAATTTTATTTCAAGACGAGAGGATCATTTTTCTGAGTGTAAGAATAATAATAGATATATGTCAACATTTTTGCTCGATAACAATCGATTCGAAGTTGGGATTGATAATTATGTAATTACATATACTGAGAGAAAAAAAAAGATAAATTCCTGTTCTCTGGTAAACCGACCACAGGTACTATAAACCCAAATTTTTCTCACGTTACATAACAATTTTCTCTATACTACATAGTAAGTTTTGCTAGTGCACTGGTAAAAATTATCAATAAAAATATCATTGCTTTACCAGAGAACATAGGATTTTTTCATTTTTTTTTTCTGTTAGTCTAAAATAGAATTATATTGTAGTAGGGAAAATTCTCTTAATGAAGATCTGTGGGCTACAGAAGCAAGTTGCGCAGTTGCTTATTACTTTACCAATTAAGATGTATCTGCATTAATGTTTATACTTAAGAGTTTATATTAGTGTGTTGTATAACGATTAGAATTTAAATCTCGATCATTGCGATAATAAATAAGTTTAATTGTTTGGTATATTGAAACAAAATTTTTAAATCATGTACGTCTATGTTAATACTCTCAATCGAATAAAAATAACTGGTGAGTAAACTTGTATTGAAAAAATAATAATGAGTATTAAATATTTATATACTCGGTTCTGTGTTTCGGCCATGTAGCAGCATATAACTTCCTTGAACAATTTTTCATATTCTTTGGGTTGTACGTGCACTTTCGATTGTCTCTTCTATTGGCTGTTACTTTGCAAATATTTATGATACCAACAGGAGCAAAAAAGATTATAAAACAAGGAAAAATATTAAGGTTTTAGGAAATTACAAGCAATTAAAAATATGGTAGTAAAATGGTTAAAAATTTGCCTTTTTAAAAAACGATTTAATAATTTATAATTCATTTTTAGTAAAAATAATACTTTTGAACACATTAGAACCTAAATTTTAGCTTTTAAGGTAATGTGCTTTACCGACATAATTTTAGAATGTCTCTATCTTTTGCAAATAATAATAAACTAAAAAAAAAAATTCAGTATAGTATTTACATATACGGAGCGCCTGACGTTCGTCTTTTTCCAAAAAAATCATGAGAATTTATTTAATTAAATAAAAACCTTACTGTCGGTAAGTAGGTCTCTGCAATTGTGCTACTTTTAAAAAGAGCATAGCTAACGAAAATAATAATAGAATCACTCAAAAAAATTTCTGAATATAGTGTTTACGTGTACGGAGCGCTTGACGTACGTCTTTTTCAAAATAAACGTTTGAATGTTGATTTAAAAAATATTGAAATTCACGGTATTACATGGTCTTATGTCCATTTTTATAATCTTTCTGCTCGTTTTAGTATCATAAATACTTGCAAATCAACAGTCCATCAAAGAGATCATTTTTTCCGGAACAGAGCATTTTTGAGATTAGGTTACCCATATCTCAAGAAAAAGGTACCCCCTATTTGATGGAAGCATGAGCAATAACCATTAGTTTTAGGTACCAAAAATCATCAGCTCTCAAAGCCCTGGTGTTAAAATCCTTTTTCCTGAATGTGTGCAATCTCGTTGTTAGTTTATTTAATCAAATCCTATTATAGTTCGTTTTTACAGTAAAATAGTGAAAAATAACAATCGGAATAGGCCGTGAGGGGCAATATTGACTCGGTACTTTTTTTTCTAATTTATCATAGAAGAAGAAGAAAAACTGCTATTTGCACTATATCAAAGAGATAATTCTTGCCACACCGAAGGTTCTAATATGTCATGTAATTAGGAGTACTTAGCTTGAGTGATAGCTTGAAGAATATAAACTGTATCTCCTAAAAATATATTTTATCTATTTGGTAAAACGTCCATTTATTTCTGGTACTAGATATTTTAGTAAAGATTAGGAATCATTTCTGTAATAGATTAGTGGTAAAGGAAATGTAGACACATTTAACAAGTTGGCTAATCTATCTAATCCTAATCTTATAACTAATCTAGTCTTTTCTACTTGATGATATAAATTTTCAACATTAAATAATTTTTAATATTATATATAGAAGAATATTTTGAACCTTCTTCTCAAAATATTGTAAGAATTGGAATTGGTATTGTAATTTATATAACTCAGTCAATGAAATTTCAATATTTTTTATCATATAATACTGTAGTAAATTATAAAATGAATATTGTTCTAAATAAGATATATGGCTTTACAAATTGTTTGGCATGTAATTATGTGCAACTATATAAAAAGTATTACTTATAATTAGATTTGTCGAATAACATTAACATTTTCATTGATTTAATTAGTTTCTAATATTTTTAAAGTGTTTAAAACTATTAAGTAATTAAGGTTGTATGTATTCTTTATTACATAGCTTGCTTTGTCTCATTATAACGCTAACATTTTTCGAATCGTTCGGACCCCCGTTCGTATTGTGCAATGTTGACGCCAAGCAGGCGACCGTAAGTATATTTTTAATCAGAAGTCGATCCCAACTCGTTCACGGGCCGATCTTGACACGATCTAACGCCCCTATCCTATAATGAGATGTACTAGAACATTTAAAGGGGTCATATAATGTTATGTTTTTGAGAAATATAAATTAAGACCAATCGTTATAAAAAAGCAATGTATATAAACATTGATCATTCAAGAAGTATTTAAAAATTGTGAATATTTTGATTCTACACAATGCAAGTGTAAATTGTATTTACACAATTATTGTTGGTACATAACGGGTGTAGTTTCAAGCCATTTAAAATAAAAGTATATAATATTTATAGTAAGCATTATAAAATGCATAGAATCTAAATTAATGAAATCTTACTGCAAAATATTAATTCTGAAGAAATTTGAACAAACGAACTTTATTGAAATCGATAATACAATATATTAGAGGGATATTTTTGAAGAACAGATTTCATTTTTAAAAACCAAAATGTTAGTATTTCTTTATTAAAATTATTCGTTTTTATTTGAATTCCAGTAATTTAAAAAAACAATATTTTACATTACGAATTTAACAATTAAATTTAACAAAAAAAAACCTATTTAAAATTTGTTATTAAAAGATTAATCGCTACGTAACATGTAAAAGCTATGAATTTTCCAAATACTATTGTTAATGTTTTTTCGAATCCAATTCGAATGCAATACAACTTTAGTGTTAAAATAAGACTAATAACATTAGATTTTTAACTTTGATTACAAATACATAAGATTTTTTTGTAAGTGATACTTTACTCAAAATTTGATCAAGTTAAGATTTAAATTGAACAAGTTTAAAAAGACATTCTCCACTTGTAATCATAAAAATTAATTATTCTTCTTAAATTTTAAAATCGTTGTAACTCCTAGTATTAAACATATCCCGTACTTAATGTAAGTCATTAATGATATTTCTAAAATATTTTTATTTTCGGAAGTCCACACAATATTTGACCAAATGAAGTACTTTATTTTTAAGGAATCATCTCTTTTATTGTTAAGAGTTGCGTTTTTGTGTAACGTAATGAATATCTATAATGAACGTTATGTAAGAATACAAAATTTATATATAATTAAATATAAACATTAAAGGGCGTTAAGAGATGTCATTTCTCATCGCCCCGAAATGTCGCTTATTCAACGGGTATTGCATTTAATACTATGCTGCCAAAGATCAACCGTGGCTACAACACAGGGCGTATGAGACATATAGTTACTTTTTCGGAGCGCTGATTGCCAATAGCTAGACTCGATCCAAGATCATCGATCAGTCTGCCGCTAATTTTCGCGGCGACTAATTGGTCTTCCCCTTTCTCCCCATACTTCCCGGTTTTTTATGAGATCTTCGACCCCTTGCATCAACCCTTTAGTCCTATAGTTACAACTAATAGCTGTATATTATAATAGATTCAATTTTGTTAACCGCGCTTTATCAAAAAAATGTTGTGAATCCTTAGAATAGTTCAGTGCAGTTTGAAAGTGTATCGTTAGTTTGAAACTATCTTATCTATACTGTTGAAGATTTTATACATATAAGGAGTAAGTATTTAATATAAATTAGTTCTAAAATTAATTGTTAACATAAAAAGAATTTTCATGCACGAAAAATATGAAAATTCTCAAAAATTATTTTGATTCTGGATTATTGTTTTTGTGAATAATGTTCAGAGCTATTGAGAAACATGTATAGCTATTGTTGTAATACGCATAAATGGGTTTTTGATTATTTGATTATTTTATAATGGTTATTCTTAATTTGCTATGTTTCTGACGAAATGCTAAGAATATAGATAAATGTTATATAATGCATACAAATAACAATAGGCTATATGATTGATATAAGGTAATATTTAGAGAGATACATTTGGCACTGAATATAATCGATTTTCAAACTTTAATTAAAGAAAACAACTTGTTCTATCAAAAAATGATAAAGGGCCTTTCGGCTTAAAATTTAATTATCTTTCGGATTATGGATAGCGAATACAATATTTTTTAGATAATACATGCCTTCTAAATTGTGTATTGAACAAGTTCTCGGAAAATTATTAATTATACATGAGCAATGAATTAACAATATATGAGTTATTTTAATTTTTGTGGGACCTCACATTAATTGTACATTAAAAATATTGAATAAAAATTTAATTTATTAAAATAAATAAATATTGTGGATAATAACATTTGGACCACAAGTTTATTTTTTTATTACCATACATAATGTAGTACATTATGTAACAAGGGGCGAAAGTAATAGATTTACAGGCCAGTAACGACCCAAGAGAAAAATCTACTTTATACAAATGACCGTGGCCACCTTTTTACTCTGAAAAGCGGGGCCGACACGTTTTTTTTCATATTAAATTAAAATTAAAATGATTAGATCTGTAAAGATATTCTTTAATTTTATCGATTAATGTTAATGTTCGTTATGTATATTATGTACATTTTGTAAATCTGTGTATATATATCTATGATATATATATATCTATGATATATAAAGATTTCTTTTATTTTATAATTGAAATTCCTTATTTTTTTAAAAAGCCACTAGATTTTCATGGATTTATTTCAAAATAAATAGTATTATTATAAAAATTGTAAAAAAGAAAAATATAAATTTTTACTTTCTTATTTACGCCGCGCAAATTTTACTTTCGTCTCGCAAATGAGATTGTGGTAAATATATGCAACTTTTAACCCGATTTTTGGGGGCGAAAGGTGGCCATTTTGGTCGAGTAAGGAATAATAGTATGATATGCACCAAGGACGCAAAATGTATCATTCTCGGCGAGTACGAGCTTTGGGGCCGAGCGGAGCGAGAATGATATAATATGCGCCCATGGTAGTGTATATTATTTTTTTGTCCGAAAGCCGTAAAATGAATTTTAGCGATCTATATGGGAGTTGCAAAATACTAATCGTATTACATTGTTTTACATTAAGTATTTCACGGCCTCTATACAGGCCGCAAAAATTCATTTTGCGGCCTGAGGACAAAAGAGTATTTTCAATAATTGTTTGTATAATATATTGCATTTTACTTACTTCATTATTACGGGTGGAGATACTTTATCAGGTTGTCAAATTTTTAGATATTCATTTTTTTAGAAACTATGTTGGTAGAACATAAGCCATAAATCTCGTCCATGAAATATTAAATATTCGATATTAAATTTCTGTACAACCAAATTGTTTTTCGAGAAAACTTATTTCAGATGTATATCGCATGTTCTCGATTTTTTGTATAATTCAGGATGGTCTAGAAAAAAAAGTCTTGTCTTGTAGTCGTGCCCGTCAAAATAATTTTTATTTATTTATTTGTATGGATGTGGTCACCTATCGAATAGGCATGTCACATTTGTGACTCATATCTGTAATGGTGTTTCTTTCGGTTTAAGCAATTTATTTTAAACATTTTACTACGCATATTTTTTTAAATTTGCTATGAATGTTAATAGTTTTCATATTATTTAATTTAACTCGTTTGGAATTTACAATAAGGTTTATGGAAACTGATTAGAAATATTTTTTGGAAATTACCCATTCTAATAAAAGATAGGTATCTCCTCTTTCATGTTTGTTGAAATAATAGTCGTTCGTGGTTGAGTGAATTATGTTGATAAAATTTTGGACAACTGTGGAACAACGTTTGATTTCAATTTATTTACCGACGTTTCGGAAATTTCAGTTACTTTCCTCTGCAAGGCATTAACATCGCAAATTCATTATGTTATCCGTTCAAGTTGGAGAGACATAATGAATTTGCGATGTTAATGCATTGAAGATTAAAGTAACTGAAACTCCCGAAACGTCGATAATAAATCGAAAATTTAAACCTTGTTCGCCAGTAGCTCGAATTTTTATTAACATAAGCCCCTTCTATGTCTTATTTGAAATTGAAAATATTTACAATTTCGTAATCTTTTCCTAAGGAATAAAGGCAAATTCTTAGAGATGGCTGAAGAGAAACCAGAAGCAAAACCAGAAGCCAAACCAGCAGCAAAACCAGAAGCTTCAACATCAGTACCATCGGAACCACCCCCACTAAAACCAAAGAATTTAGAAGAAACAGAACAAAACAAGGAGGTAAAGCTATAATGAAATTTCATTTAAAAATACTTATGCATGAAATAATTTTTTGAGCGGATCATAGAATTTGTACGCTATAATCTATAGTATCATACTATAATCTATTATAAATGGAAGAGTCATCACGTAACTAGTGGATGAATTACCTTGCGCACGTCTTGCATACACTATTTTTTATTGTAATGTGAGAAATAGTCGATTGAGCACTACAATAAAAACTGTTCGAATATTCAAAATTTTCTTTGGTAAAATCTTGTTTGTATTTATTAGAACTATTAGATCCTTAAAATTTGTACTTTAACAAATTATTTATTTTTATTAGAAGTCAGAAGGGTCAGCAAACGTAATACCACATTTCTGATAAAGTGTTACGGTGCAAATCGGGAATAAAGTCGAATTGAAAAAATTTGATCCAGTTAAAGAAAAATGAGAAAATGACTAATGTCACCTTAACCTGAATCTTTACAAAATTCTACGGTCCAAATAAGAGCAGGCTACCCGGGTTAATGCGATATAAATTTCTCTAACCATGAAATTAACCGAACTCATATCCGATCCTAGTGATGTCTTTATCATTTTAAATTAATGGTGTTTCGTCCTTGGTCTGGCAGCTGAACTCATCAATAAGGTAGTGCGAGGTGATCTTGCCTTAGACGTTTTAAAACTTTCGAATTCTCACGCATCCTTCTCAATCCAATTCCTATATGTCATATATTTGATGTACCTACATCTAGGTATCCTAAGGAAGAGACCTGCACGAGTTCGCAAATACGGTCACGTCTATTAAATATTGCCACATCCACGGGACAATAGTGGACTGGCTCAGAGCTTGCAAATGTTTCACCAAGCGTGTGCTGCTCCTTTTCGTTCTTCTGTCTAGATTATCTATTGCAACTATCCATTTACGAGGTCTTTATTAAGATAACAAAACTCGTTAAATGTTTGAATAAATGATCTGCATTGATCCAGCTGTTTTGCTTTTGAAATAAAATAGGTTATATAGATGACTGAATTTATACAAAAATTATTATCGATAAAAAAAAATTACAAACATCTTTGATAGTTTATCTAACTCAATGGCAATCAAAATGGAGTTATTGCCAACCTCTCTCTCTCTCTCCCTCCCTCTCTCTCTCCCCCCCCCCCTCTCTCTCTCCCTCCCTCTCTCTCTCTCGCTCTCTCTACACTCAGTCTACATCCACAATAGTTTCCCAGTATTGACTAGCATAATATTGATTTGAAAATATTGTATATTTGAGAACTATATATACCTACAGAACATATATATTTTCGCGTAACAAACAATATTTATTTAAAACATAAAAACTCGTACCATTTCTAAAAAAAGCCATTTACTTTATATATACATAAAAAATATTTCATGCATTGGTTTCTCAAAGAAAAAGTAATAACAAAATATCATAAAATTATATTTGCAGCTAGAAAAGGTTTTAGACTTATACAAGAGATTAAGTGTAAATCCAAGTCTTATCTCTGCTAGAATTATATCTATAGCTAGAAATGGAATTTGTATACAAAGTGTTTGGGCACAAAGAAATTTAGAAAGGAATATCAAACAAAAATTCACTCAAGACTTCAGCTTGGATGCGGATTTGCAGCCACTTGTTGAGAGTTTTCCTGTAGACGTAACAACCGAGTAAGTGTATATTAAATTATAAGTTTAAAACTGGTTAAAAAATATGCTTGAGGAAACATTGAAACCAAATCTATGTAAATTTCTATACTGAACTATCGTTGTTGCAATTTTTATACTAGACTAGATGCCTTTGTTTTTATAATTCTATAAAAACACCTATTTGTTAAATGTAAAATAGTGAATTTACTATTCAGAAGTGACCTACTTATCACTATTAATATAGTGAACTTTATTATTTTATATTTAGAGAGTATTTTCGACAAATATCTCCGAGCGAATATTAGCGAGAGAAAGCATATTGTCAAAAGTATAAAAAGACAAAGAGTACCTACTTAAAATTTTTAACACCTGAACATTTACTAGCCATACTGTAGTAGCTAGCTATTACACTATGGCAGTGATGTGATTCCAAAAAAAGTGTGCTAATTCAAAGATAAAATTATGTATCATCCCTAGTGAAAAAAATGAATGCCTAGTGAAAGAAAACAGTAAAGTTGATATCTGCAGCTATCAGAAAAAAACTGAAGAAAACAGAAGAAAACAGAAATTAACTGCAGAAAAATGTCGGAATTGAGACAAAGACAACAGTAATCTTCAGTTTTTATTAGTTTTCTTCAGTTTGTATCAGTTTTCAACAGTTATCTACAGTTATATGCAATTATAAATAGTTTTCTTCCGTTATCAACAGTTATGTTCTGTTTTCTGAAAAACAGGCGACTTTAAAAAGTGAAGAAATCAGTAAAAAACTGAAAATAACAGATTTATTCTGAATAAAACTGAAGACAACAGCTATACACGGATGTAAACTGTTTATAAATGTAATAAAAATATTGAAAATTTTTGCTATATATAATTTAATTCGATAATTGAACATAACAGTTAATAACTGAAGAAAACTGATAATAACTATTAGATTATTGATTGAATCTCATGGTAGTTTGGTTGTAATTGTTGTAGGATGATACTAATGGCTTATGGCTTATGACTATTATACTGATGGCTTATCTACCAAGGTATAGTGTTGTATTTAAATAAAAACACCATGTTATATTATATCAACGTTTCGGACACTTTTATCTGTGTCCCCCATCAGGATTCTATTAAAAAAAAATTAAAATACATTTTACCATAAATGTTGTACAAATATTCAACGCACGTTGAAGAAATCACGATACAAATTAACAATACTTACAATGAGAAAATTAGTCAAGCTATAGTTACGCGGGGAAAAATCCGCTCGTCAGTAACTAGCTTGTAACAAAATTTCAGCTTATATAGTAACGCATTATGTGTGTGTAAGTAGAAATAAAATATCACAGATCTAACTAACACATAAAAATGGTGACGTAAGGTGAAATGGTGGGAGAGGCGTCACTGACAGAGTTAGAGCAAGAGGAGAGGTAACAGGGTGACACGCATTGGAGGAGGTGGAGCCAATGATGTTAACGTGCGACGTCTGAGCCAGCCTACCTTTGTATGGTGATTTCTTCAACGTGCGTTGAATATTTGTACAACATTTATTGTAAAATGTATTTTAATTTTTTTTAATAGAATCCTGATGAGGGACACAGATAAAAGTGTCCGAAACGTTGATATAATATAACATGGTGTTTTTATTTTAATACAACACTATACCTTGGTAGATAAGCTATTAGTATCATCATACAACAATGATAATAACTATAATTAAACGAACAAAACAGTTTTAAGCTGTTTAAAAGTAAAGAAAATTTTGAAGAAAGGTGAAGAAAAATAAACAAAAAAATTTTTTTTAATTGTTTTGCGATTGGAATTTGAACATAACAGTTAATAACTGAAAATATCTGAAGAAAACTGCAAATAACTGTTGTCTTTGTCTCAATTCCGATCTTTTCTGCAGTTATCTGCAGCGAATAACTGTTTTCTTTAATTTTATTCAATTGTCTTCACTATTTTTTTTTGCTAGGGATAAAAAATGTATTAGTATTAAAGACGTTATGTTATGTTTTTAAATCGTTTATGAAACAATTATTTACTAAATCTTGTAACTTATATTTTTTGGATTAAAGACTTATGTCAGCTGCTTCAGAAAATGAAAGATTTAAAGCGATATTAAGAGAAGTAATAATTGATGGACAACCAAGACAATTTATAGAAATTTGGGATAGGCAGCATCTTATTAAAACATATGATTTAGCAGCTCACGATGCTCATGGACCAATTTACACCGATAGTAAGAGATAATGTTATCCTATATAAAATTTTATCTATAAAATCAATATATCATAAGAAATTTGTATTTTCAATAATTATAATTTCTTGAATAAATAAAAGAACACTTGATCTAGAATATTGACTAAAGTAATATAGATACATAATGCATAAGGGGAATTTTTTCATGTTTTTATTAATATTTATAGATATGTTCAGTTCATTTCAATGGTCGCCTGATAATAGAAAATTGATGTATATTGCTGAAAAGAAATTACGGAAAGTTGAACCTTTTTACAAACAAAAACCTAAATACAAACCTGTGTCACCAGAGGATGAAGAAACACCCCCTCATAGAGTAAGTAAAATGAAATACAAAACTGTACGGTCACAAAAGTATCTTTTCTACTTCATCAAGATGATTCTCGTGAGCTAATAATCGACACAAAAGTTTCGACTCTCTTATACCTGACGTGACGAAAAAAAATTTTTTTAAAGAAATTTGAATGTTTATAAAGAACATATCGCTAATTGAAAAAAAAATCCACAAAACCGATAAATCTTTTTCACTTTTCATCCGATTTTAATTAGCAAGGTCTCATTTTGTTCCTTCTACAATTTTAGGTGGTGTTACCAGTACAAAAATTAAAAAATTTTCGAAACCTCCAAAGATACATCCACTTGTTTATAGGTTCGTGTATGCTTTTTAGAAAATTGAGTTAAACAAATAGTTGTATTTTTGCAGGTTTTGAAAATTTTTGAATTTTTGTACTGGTAACACCACCTAAAATTGCACAAAGAATAAAATGAGACCTTGCAAATTAAAATCGGATGAAAACTGAAAAAGATTTATCGTTTTTTTATTTTTTTTTTCAATTAGCGATATCTTCTTTATAAAAATCCAAATTTCTTTGAAAAATTTTTTTCGTCACTTCAAGAACTCTTTTTTCATGCTATATTCTTTCTCCAATTATAACATGTGAAACAAGCATCGTAAAAAATTTTTATATATCGGTCCGAAAAGCACGACGAAGCCATCTTCAATTTCACAATTAATGATAGAACGTTTCAAAAAAGTTAGACAAGGCTTTCGCGAAGTTTTGATAAATTAATTTTCTAAGCGACGAACTTGAAGTAATATATGACAATAATTATATGGACTATACTGGATTCTTATTATCTCGAGTTCGCATGAGAGTTTAAGGTATTTTTCCAAACATTGGCTAAACATACTAGAAGGTCAGGCCTCCAGATCACGGATTCGGTTTAAACTTTGAGATGTTTTTTCATATAGAGATATGAAAAAAGACGCAATATTAGTATAATTAAATTTAAAGAAATAAATAATATTTCATATAGGGAGGAGAATATGAATATAAGCCAGATTGGGGAGAGCAATTAGAAGGCAGGCATCGATCTGTCATTGTACTCTTAAACATTGAAAAGGACACTTTCTTCGCATTACCATTTGTTCCCGATGATTACTTTCCAGCTGAAGCTATCTGGACACCGAACGGAAATTGTATAGTTGGTGTAGCGTATAAGCTTTACAAAAGATATCTTGGTCGATACGGCTGTAGTAATAGAGAATCATACATTTTTATACTAAAAGGAACTGAATTTCGTAAGGAATATTCTTATTCTAATTCGCTACAAATTGTTTATGAAAATAATCGATGATATTTTAATTTTTTATAAAGGTAAACTAACTGGTCCAGGACAAGCTTGCAAAACTCCACAATTCAGTCCAGATGGAAAGCATCTTATATGGTTGGAAAGAGACATTGGTAAACCACATCACAATGTGCAAAGATTAATGCGCATAAAATGGGATGTCGTTGAAACAGTAAGTTACTGAAATCATTGTTTAGGAATTTCCAATAAATGTGTCTCGATTATTAACTTAAATATAATAACTGGTTGATTCATTAATATTGTACCTGATTTTTTATAGCCTGACATGGTAGTTGATTTAGTAAAAACGAATATGATTATTGGTGGCGGTAAAAAATTCTATGGATTTTATGGACAGACTATTCCTAAACGTTGTTGGAGCAATGACTCGCAATATCTATTTCTTAGTACTCCGCAAAGATCTAATATTAAGTCGTATATAGTCAATTTGGGTAATTAAATTAGGTTATGATGCATTTAAGTGTACGTAAGTGCTGAATTATTTAGTATATTAATCTTTTTATAGAAACAAAGGTCGTGACTGAAATTGAGAATCCCGATGGAAGCAGCTTAAATATTTTGGATGTTAGGAGAAATCGTGTAGTATTTACAAGATTTTCGATCATCCAACCCCCACAATTAGTGGTTGGTAAATTTGATCCTACTTCGGAGAACATTGGGAATTTACATTTGTATAATTGCACATGTCCTCTGGATATTCCTAATGGAGAAAATCTAATTTATGAACACACTGAATTTGCCTATAAAACAGATGAACCAGTCAGTGAGTATATTTTCACATAATTTGTATCTGTTTTTCTATAAATTTATGTTTACGATAATGCTCGTAATACTAAAAAATAAACAGAAACAGTTACGGAAACAGCAATCAAAATAACAGCTTTTGTTTCTTAAATTTGTTCTCATTCCTCGTACATGTATAGATACAGTAAGTCATGTTTTTTTCGTAACTGTTCTCGTTCTCTTTTGGGTATAACGGACCTAACTCTAATATATTATTTAATAATTAAATATGTTACAGCCGAATTCAACTTTACCTATTTTGGAGAAAAAACAGCACCAGAAAACACTATGCCTTTACTTGTGGTACCTCATGGAGGACCTCATTATTCATTTTGTAATCAATTCAATATGGACCATGCAGTTTTTGCATTGTTAGGTACCGCTTTCTTCTGATAAGTTAACCATTGAAATTATTTTCATTTTATACGTAAATTAAGTAGTATATTTAATTTTTTGTAGGCTTCGCAATTTTGCAAATAAATTTTCGTGGTTCCACTGGTATGGGTGGTGATAATATCGAATTTTTAAGTGGAAGAATCGGTGAAACGGACGTACTTGATTGTGTGACAGCTATAAATTTAGCACTAAAGAAATACCCTCAAATAGATCCAAAAAAAGTTACTTTATATGGATCTTGTCATGGTGGATTCTTATGTGCTCATTTAAGTGGGCAGCATGCAGTAAGTAAATTGGAACAGCTTTTGTAAAAATGAGTCGCTATACCTTTCGTGGAAAATTAATTTAATAAAATATTCAATTAAATTTTTTTTATATGTAATGCAGATGAAAAATTGCGTAAATTTATAAATATTTTTAAAAACTTCTGTAAAAAATGATTTATATTTCTATAGAACATGTTTAGAGCAGTAGTAATGAGGACCCCAATAGTGGATATACCATCAATGTACACTCAAACAGATATACCTGACTGGTAAATTAATACTATCACAATATGTTTTATTTAACATTATTAACTTGTTGCATTAAATTGATTTTTGTAACAGGTGCCCTGCAAATACAGGCTGTCAATTTCTGGAAACGTTACCCCCAGCAGCATCTGAGACTAAATACACCGAAATCGTATTAAAAATGTTCGATCGTTCACCTATCCGTCATGCAGACAAAGTTAAGGCGCCTACCATGATAGCTGTTGGCACAGAAGATTTAAGAAGTCCTGCGTCACAGGGTAAATTATGGTACAATCGGCTACTGGCGAATAAGGTCATAGCAAAGTAAGTTTTAAAAAAATGCCATATTCAATTAATATTGAATTTTATAGAATGTTCTCAAAAAAAAATATTAATTATAAATCCATGCGTCTATAATTTTTATTTCTCTTTTGTTGCAAAATTTGTTCTTATTATTTTTTTAGATTGTACGTGTACAAAGACAATCACATGCTAGCCAAAGATGTGACTGAAATTGACTTTGTTATAAACGCTGCGCTTTGGCTTTTGGAACACACTAGTGATACACCTAGAAAAGACCCAAAACCACCTGTCTTAGTAGAAGAAATACCAAAGGAAGGTTCGAAACCAGCAGAAGAATAACTATTTAAAGATAATACTTACTTTTGACTTCGCTCGACCTTCTAATTTTTATCTCAACATTGTTTATAAAAACGGTAACAAAAATGTGGCACCTGTAATTTTGTATAAATTTCAAGTAAGAATAAATTTAGCTACACCCAAAATGAATTTTTAATATAATTAGATTATAGTGAAATCTTATAAATGTCGTGAGTATACCAATGTTATAATATCATATAATAACAGCACATGAGAAAATGAAAGAAATAGTACATTTCGATACTAGTGATGCAACAATCACACTCATGTGAGAATCATTTATATCACCTGTATCGAACATTATTTTTTGACTCTCCGTGCGTTAAGTGCTATTTATACCACTCTAACCTCAAAATCATAACTTTAATATGATTATTCGGCTAGCTTGTAGTATAAAATACGGTTTGAAACTGATGCATAAGAAGATTTTTAGCTCATTTAATTTTTCTCATTCGCTTCGCTCGTACGAAAAACGTCACATGAGCGAAATAATCACCTTTTAGCACCCGTGTCGAAATGTACTATTATTCCAGTCTGATAAAAATTTTTTACAAATGGTTGTTGTTTACTGCAATAAAATTTGTTCTTATACATGTATATGTACAATTTATCATTTTTATAAAATAATAATAGGCTTTTTAATATTTTCTAAAACTTTTGTACACAATAATAATGTTGGAAAGTACATAATAAAAAGACACAAAATTTTAAATTATTTTACCAATATTAAATACTATCTCAAAATTTAATTATACCAGATTATAAGGTACATCTAATAACATGAATTTAATTTTAGTGCTGTTATGTTCGTCAATAGTGTCGGCCCAAAATTATTAATCTACGTTATTATGTTTTGAATTCAAAATTAATGTTTTTTTAAAATTAAATATGAAGATACGAATCCCTGGTGACAATTATTAAAGAGGCAAGGAAAATAGCTCATTATTTGTTAGCGATGGAACGTTTATTTTAGTTATATTTCTCATTTAACAAAGAGAACGCTAGACTTACATCTAGAAATGGTGGTCTAAATATTTTAGAGTAATTTAATCTATAATCAGAAAATTCTAGCAAAAAGTATTATTTTGATAAAACATCGGCTGCCATCGATCAAGTTTTGATGAATATACGATTTATTCGCCAACGATTCAGGAGATTCGGTTATTCCCCTCTTCAGAACTACAAAATTTTAAGGAAGTTCGTGACGTCGAATATAGCATTTCAAAAAATTTTGTACGTCGAGTAAACGTTTAAGGACCAAAATAATACCTCGATTATGAACATCGCACAAGAAAAAAACATTCAAGAAATTATATAACATCCAAGCTGTTGAGTCTGTTGCTGAAACGTATAAGGATCATAAGCTTATTCTAATCGGCGATTTTAATTTACCTCACATCACCTGGAGTGCTGACCCCCTGTTATATGAAGAAAGGCAGCCAATAGGTCCAAAT
>JAPYZO010006701.1:0-11423 GCA_030522905.1 Torymus flavipes | reverse complement strand
TATACATAGGGTACACGCTCCTTTTTACGCGGCTAGCCCTTTGCTCTTCGATTTTATACCTTTGGACATAAATTTTTGCGCTCGCGAGGCGAGCTGAGCGCTCAGGCATTATAAAACTTCCTTATCGCCGGGATCGGCTTTAATGAATTTGTGGGCTTTTTCTCGCGCGCATAGAGGCAGGCGTTTATCTTGGGAAACCAGCGCCCGAGGCGCGTCGCTGTGTATGAGAGTCTTCTTTTTGCGGCACGCAGCGCGATTTTTCGTTTAGGTAATAGGAAACAATATGCGGCAAGGTTCTGTATATATGTATGTAAGGAGTCGGTGATTTGTAGCGCGAGCGGAGCGAGGAAAATTAGCCGGAAAGATGATGATGAGGAGGAGGCGGCGGCGAGGAGGAGATTTTTCAGCTGGGATTAATTTATCGAACGATAGGGAAAGATACGGCGAATGCTGGGTGGAGTTTTGGTACTGTGTTAGGTTGGGATGATGCAATTTATATTAATATTGTGGTGGTGTTGTTGCTGTACTGTAATTGTTTATCGATAATGTCCTTGTTAGCGTATCGGAATTCATATGTACTCGCGTGACACCATAATCAGATATAACACGTGTTTCCTTTCACAGCCCATAATTGGTTATGTCGCGCGCGAATTAACCACGATTTTTCACGACAATGGGCGTGTGAGACCTTTTTAAATTGAAAGTCGATCCCAGCGCATGATCTACATCAATATTGTATACCCGTCGAAGAGTAAAAGTAAAAGAAAGGGACTTTCGATACGTTATATACACCGTATAAAAGTATAATCCAGAAAGTCGCCACTAACCATTCATTCCATTACATCATAAACACACGCGGAGAAAAAGTCCAATCCCCGAAACACGCAGCCGCGCCAATCCCATTTTCTTAAAACACCATAAGCTCAATTGAACGTGAATAGCCCGTAGAAAGCGCGCACGTATTATCAATTCCGATCTGTAGCTAAACCGAGCCCATAACTCACGAATTTATATCTTGCGCAACGACTCCGCAACAACATCCGCAGTCCGCGACTTCCTCGACAATACCCACAAATCCCCTAAAATCTCCAACCGTATAAAAACGACGACTGTGAAAAGCGAGAGAGAGAGAGAAAGACATACATAAGTACGCAACATGCCAGCGATACATCAACGGTCTATGCGCAGCGCGACTCTCTTGCATAATCGATACGCGCCAATAAAACGCCCCGGCCGCATTGCGAAAGGCCTTCCACTATATATACACACGCGCCGCTATATAAAGTAAACGGAGAGACACACCAGGACGAGAGGATCGAGAAAGAGACAGACACGCATAATATATACACTGGGCGTCTTTTACGAATCGTCGCCGTCGCCACGACCCACGCGGTCGGTCACTCGGCGGCGGCGACGTGAATGACCGGCTCGTCGGCGGGTCTAATAAGCGCGAGTAAGAGAGCGGCAGAAAGAGCCGTTTTATGAATGAACGACGCGCTCTGTGTGTATGTATATATATACGTGTTTGTGTCTCTCGTGCACTGCAGCAACGGCAGCGGCGGCGTCTCGCTTTTTGCGCGCGCGTGAGGCTTCATTCAGCGCGCTGAATCGATCGTGTAATGCGCGAGCGAGTGTGTAGTTTTTTTTCAAGAGGAGGATGTGGATCATCGTCTCGTGGAATTGGCTGAATCATGGGGCATGTTGAGGGAATTGTTTATTGGGAGTGTATGCGAAGGTATATACATATAAGGTTCGTTAAACGTCCCCGAAATGTTGCCACGTGTGGATAGGCTTTAAAATCTTTTAATATCGCGCGAACTAATGACGTTTGATAGTTTCATATGACGAAATACCGTGCACCGTTGCTCTGCTCATTCACAAACAGTGGCGAGTCTTTTTGATTACGTGAAAAGTCACATTGTTACGCAATAAGCACGCGATTGCAGATATATATGTATATATAGGTAGTCCGCTCGTGTGTGTTGTTAAAATTCTTACAGCACAATATAATTTAAGAACTTTTGTCTGCAATTAAATTTTATCGAAAAACACGCGTATTAACACAAGTATATATATCTCTCACGATCAACGAAACTTTTATATTTCTCAATTCGCCGAAAAAAAAACCGCAAAAATGTATAAAATTAACGAAACGACGAAAGTGTATCGTTGCTTTACATCAGAAAATTAATTTGGAGAAAGCTCGCACCGCGTTAACGAATTTGTCGCCGACGTTATCTGCCTTTCGGCCATCATCATTCTTCTTTCCACTGACGACAATCCGATTATAATCTATATCTGCGTCCTCACAGCTCTATAATTACACGTGTTCATCAACCATCCATGACTCACTTCGACTAATCCTCCGCGAGATCTCTGCAAACTTTCCTCTACCCCTGTTACACAAAAAGGGCAAACCTTTGACGAGAAATCGCAAACTCCTACGACCCACACACATCCTATATAGGTTCTACACTCAGGGGGGGTTGCACATACGCGCGATCTCTTTCCCATGCCGCGCTGATAAAGCTCGTGGCGCGTCGATCGCCGCTCGTAAAACTGACCGGCGGGCCAATTAAAAGCGCCGCGTGAGCTCAAGCGACAGCTGACCGACGCCTTTAAAGAGGATCACAAAGACGGACGGACGACGCGTCTATCCCCTGTATATATACGCACACGTGAAAGAGAAAGGGCGCGCGAAAGGGAGAGAGAGAGTGTGTGTAACGCGAGATTTCGTACAAGAAGTGGGCGGAGATGGAAATATCGTTAGACGCTCTTTGTACGCCGGAGAGAGAGGGGATTTACGCGCGCGACAGAGAGACTGCAATAATGCGAGCGTGACAAAGAGGAGAGAGAGAGAGAGAAAGGTGGAACACGGGAGAGGCCCCGTTTCACGCTGCGCCGGCCGAGGAGCGGAAATTTGTCGCGCGATGTCGCCGGGAGATAGGCTAAGGTCGCGCGCACGCGTGCGAGTGTCTTTGTTGTTGCGAGAACTCTTTTTTGGGAGCTAGAACTGTGTACGTGTGTATGCGATTTTTTTGAAGTGGTAAATTATTTATGAAGGATTTTGGTGTCCTTTGTGGAGGTATAGTTATTGTAATGGATTCATTTGAATAAACGGTCCGGTACAGGACGTTCGGATTCGTAGAATAAATAGATCACGGTGTATAGAAGGATCTTGTATGCTTTAAATATATATATCGGTATTATAATATACGGTGTTATTATAGACGAGAAATTTTGCACGTACAATATTCAGGGTATTATTGAAGTCGGCAAATGTAATGTTAAATTGCACGTTCGCGCCGGAGTATAGTAATTTTAATTGCTTGTGCCTGTCACCGGGGGAAATCATCTGGAACGGCGAGAGGCAAGCTGTCATTTCGCCCATCACGCTATATACGCAATTCCAGCCGCGCACGAATGTTTCGTCTACCTTCTAATATGCCTTGCTTTGCTATAGTCGATCTATCTTGCTGTATTGAGTGTGTTTTATTTACGGCGACTATCGTATTTGCTTCATTTAAAGAAATGTTTAGGTAGAAGCTTTTAAAAATATAATATTAAATTTTATGCACATTTCCATAACTTTAACATTTCAATTCAAAAATCCATCACAACATTGCTACATATTTCCACAAAGCCAAAACCCTCACCTCCACCTTTGCGTTTAATAAATTGCCTTCGTCTTCAAAACATATACTCGATGTATACGTTACCGCGCGAAAGCTATACACGTCGGCTTCGTCGTCGCCTCGGTTTTCACTCGCACTCGTGCACGCGCGGGGTTATCATCTCTTCAGTTTACATCCCATTCTCCCGAGCCACCTTTTGAGTCTCACTCACTCTCTCTCTATCTCTCTTTCGCTCGACCATTTTATCTTCGCGCTCTCGAGTGTACAATCCTCTTCCGGTACAAACATACATTTCTATTTGTCTTGGTATTCCGTTGCGCGCGGCCTATTCCAGCGCATTACTGGCCCATTATACGAGTCGCATCAAAAACCGGCTGAGTGGCTCGTCTTCTCGTCTCTCGAACTGGCTTCTTTGCGAGGCGTCTGTAAGAAAGAGTACGGATTGCTTGTTATTTGATATTGGATTTTTGTCAAGGTGGTGTTTTCTTGTGGATTATTTTTTGTTGTCAATATATAGTTTTAATGTAAAATTATATACTTTCACTCTCATGTATTATTTAAATTTGATTGGTCTAAAGTTTTAAAATAAGTCTGAAGTTTTGCAAGATTGTAGTGGAATAAAATAAAATAAAAAATTTGATTTTACTTCAATTTTATACCAACAATTAATATTGATTTTGCGTGTAGATTTATTAATAATTTTATAATAAAGGTTTACAAGAAATTTCCATTGCTTAATAACTTTAATTAATTGTAAACAATTATTTCGCTGCACCCCAACGATGCGTACTTCAGATCCATTAACTAAATTAGCCAAAATTAATCTATTAACTTACGTATTTGACTAAATTGAAGAAAATGTTTTTATTCGAAATAAATATACATAATATTATGTTATGCATATATTTTCAATTTAATTAATTCAAACAATATAGAATCGCATACATTTAATTAAAATACTTTGCATAGAAAACTCGACGACACTCGACAAAAAAATTAATTAGCTCGAAAGTGACTTAGTCAACGCGACAAAACCGCGCACTTCAACAAAAAAAGAGATGCACTGAAAGACCGTAATTATCCCAACAAAAAACATCCTCAAAATAATTCCCATCCACATTACCAGATTAATATCATCCGCACGGCATTTAAATACATTCCACGCCTAAAAAAAGACACACACTCCTCCCAACCGACGTATAAACGCAATCAGTAACGCGATACTTTCTACAAACACTTAAACGTAAACAAGCATCAAAAAACAAGCTCCAAAACAAAAAAC
Organism: Torymus flavipes; assembly: GCA_030522905.1. Classification (NCBI taxonomy): domain Eukaryota; kingdom Metazoa; phylum Arthropoda; class Insecta; order Hymenoptera; family Torymidae; genus Torymus; species Torymus flavipes. The sequence continues at coordinate 6,506 of JAPYZO010006701.1, read as the reverse complement.
ATCACCATATACCACCACCACCACCACCACCAATCATTATATTCAATTTCGTAATTACGCGAGCACGCGCGTCCCATCCATCATTACATATACCTTTCTCCACATATTATATACCCGCACACGCCACCTGCTAATACGCCCGTCGTTAAACCAAATCGCGCGCGCGCCCCGCATGTGGACATTCCCATCGAAATAGAATATTCATCCCGGGGGCTGTGCGAGCGAGCGATTTAGCACAAAGAAAGGAGAGAGAGCGAGCGAGCACAGCGGCAGGTAATAATAGAGACGGAGAAACCGGTGCGAGCGCGAGAGCTGAGAAGGAGCAGCTACAGCAACAGCGCAAGTGTGCGCGGATCCGAGGAGGCTGCTACGAGCGCGTGCTCATTACCGCTGTGTGCGCATACGTATACGTATGTACAAAGGGAGTAGAGAGAGAGAGAGAGAGAGAGAGAACGGGTGTGCAGCGTATTATATACCTGCCGCTCGTTTACGCCTTTGCGTTAATGTCCTTCGCCCCTCGTTCGCGGAAGGCCACGCGCTTACGCGGTTATATATTTGGAATGCCACGCGGAAAAATGCACGCCTCTTCTCTTTTTTACGTCTCAATCGCGACCCCGCGCCACGGGGTTTTTCCGTATATTATAAAGAGACGCGTGTGGATATAATGAAATTATGCGCGGCGGTTATTGTTATTATTTTGCGCGCCGCGGGGGATGTCATTGTATAGGTGTCCCACCGGCGCAGTTGATGCTGGAATTTGTGTGTGTGTGTATATATACGAATGCGCGATTTTTATGGTTCGTGGAATGCATCACGATGCGGGCATTTAATGGAGCCGGTGCACTGCACAGTGGCGGTTCTGTGAACTACTGTATGTGCTATATTAGAATGTTATATGGGAGGTCGCGCGGCTGCGGTAGTCCGGGCGGATGGATGAGGAAGGTATAGGGTTCGGTGACAGATCAATGTATTTATACTAAAATATTTCAATTACGGGGAAGAGGAGACACTGCGCGATGCCCTTATTTATATATACACGCACTTTGCATTTGAATTTATCTGTGACACATCGTTGTCCGTTCGAAAATGAAATATTAGTGATGCATGGGTGGATGAATTATATTTCTTGCTATATATATATATTGTTATGCTAATGACGATAATTATTGCAATTCAAAATTATTTCTCGAATATAATTTATTGTATAATGCTGTTCGGAAGGGCTTAAAATACATCACGATTGCGACAGCTTCGTTAATTATTCTGCAACGATAATTATAGAATTTACGCAACAATTTACATGGAAATACATTATATCCAAACTCAAAAACTGTCCGATTTATCTCTGTCACCGCGTTAAACATCACCGCACGTCCACTCGAATTATATTACAATATTAAACTAATTACCTCGACACATTCAAAAACCATCATCCCCCCGTTCGGCCATTGGAAACCGTATATCCCACAGACAATCGCGCTCTGCTGCTGTTCTCTCTTCCGATCATCACACACGGCGAAATTTCGCCTCGTGTCAAGACCCGCGACATGTGTGCGTGAATCCGCGCAAGCCCACTGACACTGACGAAATTACACGTCAAAAGGCGTACGAGCGTGCGTTGCAGTGAGAGAATTATTTCGGTGCAACGGTCGAGCGAGTGTAGGTAGGACTGCCAGAAGCGTCGTCGGCGTCTCTGACGCGCTATCGATTGACGCTCCGAGTTTGTTCCGCTGAGGGTATACGGTGCGAGATTACTATACCGAGTGGGAGAGAATGTGTGGGTGGGATCGTGTGTAATTTGGAAGAGGAGAAGGTTCGGCTCGAGCTATTATTGTTCGGGAGGGAAATGCGCGCACGCGCGTGGATTCGAACGTGATTAGACGAGATTTTGATTTAAATTAGGAATCGGAAGTCCCGGGGATTTGGGCTGGTGCTTGATATTCTGCGGCCGGAAGTGGTTTAAAAACTTTCATGTTAAGATATTGTAAAAAATAAAAGATTAATGTTTTTTGTAAAATGAAACGGTATGATTTATCTTGTGAGTGAAAACGTTTAATATGTGAACTTATTTTAAATGAACTTTTTGTCCCTGTGTACAATGATTTATAAAACAGTCTTGAATAATTTTATTCCCCGCCTACTCACATTATGTATGCGATACATTAAATGTTAACATTTGCATGTTAATTTATGTTAAATGATGTATTTCTTTCAAAGAGGTGAAATTTCTCGACACTCTTATACAACGCATTGACTGTGTCCCATTAATTTAAGAAATTTTCAAAATTGTGGAGTGCATCGCGATAAACTGTAAATCATTATTTTAAAACTTTATTTAAGTAAATAAATCAAGAATTATGACGAAATACTTACTGGAATACTAACTTGATTAATGTTTGCTTAGCAATAATAAAGTGCTGTTAACTAACTGTTCTAATAGCATCGTAAATAATTTTTCTTGTTAGAATAGCATTAATAAAGTATTTTGAGCTTCGAACATAATTTAGTTACGTCAAAGTCTTAATTACGTGCTAGGAGCAGGCTCACGAGCAAAATATAAGTAAATTTAATTATAGCAGCTATAAGAGAAATTTCAGAGGATCTTGAAGTCTTCGAAGGAGTTCTCGAAGGAGTTATATAGTTTTTATACCTGTTTTTTATTCAAATGATGAGATATTAGCGACAATAATTTTAGCGTTAGTATAAATTTCGATAATTAAAACGAGAAATGCAAAATCATACTTTACTGTGTACGACGAAAGCTTATTTATGAATCTTTAAAGGAATAATACTCATAATTTCTCCCATTAAATCACATCTTTTAATAATTATTTTAATAAAGATAAAACTTTAGAATCATTGGTAACAGAATCTTTGTCATACCTACCTCCATCACAGAACCTCGACCATAAATTCAACAAACCATAAATTCCATCTCCCAAATCCTACAACAACCAGCAACCCATAAATACGTTAAAAGGCCCTAAATCCACCATCTCATCCATTTACTCACTGAAATACTCACTGCGCTGCGACGTCACAATATACCGTCTCCAAAATTCAATCGCACCGCACGCGATTTCAATTAAACCCGCGCGCCCCTATGCACCCGACGCATGAGGGCGTGGAATTTAAACTTCGTCTCTCTCTTTTTTCCGCGTCGCGCGCGACAGAGAGAGCGGAATTAACGTCGATTAACGCGCGCGTCGAGCGAGGGAGGGAATTGTCGCGGGAGTAGTAGTAGTACGGCATTGTTATCTCCCCCTCTGGCCGCACGCGCGATGCGAAAACGAGCTGCGCGCGCGCGCGCCAGAGAGAGATACACCGAGAGATATACGCTTTTTGACGAGGGAATCGTCCGACAGTGTATTATACGCTGTGCCGCTGAATTATTAATCGCGTCCGTTTGTTAGGTTGTTAGTCGGATGAGAGTTTAGGATTATACTATAGGCTTCGGAGTATCGAGGTGTTTTTTTCAGGCCTTGTTGAAAAATGCATTGTTTAATTTGCGAAGGATGCTGTGAGTTTTTATGAATTCTCGGGGATGCGCGATGAATTGTTTAGTATCACTTTATGAAGAATGAGAATTGTTGTGCATTTATGGTTTTGTTGTTTATTTTTCTTTTTTGGATTGAAAGAGCGAAATAATAATAATCTCTGGATAACGCTAATATTATATATAAACTAATTATTCTCGTTTCTTTCTGTTTTAGGTAAGTCACTGGGAGAGCTTAGAGTTTTTACACTCCATTTAGAGTGAGTATAAAATATACGTGGGGAATGCACTCTTATGGTAAATGAAAAAGAAAGAAAAAAAAACAAGAATTGCGAAGGCATATTTCGTTTATTTTGCTTTTGTAACTTATTTATTTCGTAGTTCACTGATTAATTTTTACATGACTGCGTAAGACGTTACAGTAAAAACCTTGAGTACACTTTAACAAAAAATAAAGTAATTCTGAAACTAGAAATTTTGAGTTTGCGTAAATACTCGCTTCTCTTACCGTAGTCGTTAAATTTCTGGAACACTAAGTAAATACATAATTAAAACTCCTTTAACCTAGTTTGAAACATCATTAGCACACTGAATATTACTAATTTTACATCACCCGTACAAAACTAAAGCTCGAGTCACATCCACTCGTCTACTGCAAACCGATTTTCCATCGCGCCACCTTTCTATACACACTGATTCTCTCTCTCTGCCTTATCGCTCTCGATTTGCCAAGAAGGATGGCCGCTCATCAATAGTCTTTCTCGGCGAGCGTAACAAGTGTATAGCTCATTTGAGCCAATATTCAAGGTTTCGATGAAGCCATTCGTCAGAGAGAGAGAGAAAGCCGGTCGCGGTTATCTTTTGCGAACGGCGCAGATCTATAAATATTCTTGATTTTTATGCGTGTCACTCTGATGGCGGAGAAGAGAAGGAAAAAATGACACTCGCGTTATATCCCGGAAGTTGGAGCCGTCAATTTCGTTTCAAATCGCCGGAATTTTTACGACGGCAAAGATTCCTCCCGCTTCTATCCTCTGGGGCACAATTCAATATACACTCCCGGGAGGTATATGTCTCTTTTTTACGTTTGCCCTTTCGCAATAAATACTTTTTATCTTTTATGCCGCCGCCTGTTGTAACTTTGATTTGTTCCAAAAGTTTGTTGTTTTTTTTTCATCAAAAAAAAGGGGCGAGATTAATATTGTCGACATTTGTTTTGTTTATTTTGACGTTTATGGCGCGGTGATCAAAGTATAAACTTTTTAAATTATTTATCTATCGATTTTTAACATTTCGACGCAATGTCAGAGATAAAATGTTTCTATAAAAATGATTGTAGATTTTATATATGGTAAATATGAAGTGCTGTCTGTCAGAGGTGAAATTATTGAATGTAACTTTAAAAATCGTCGAACGACGTACCATTATTCAGCAAAAGTCACGTAACTTTTTAGAAAGCACTGTACAAGAGAAATTTCAAAGCTTAAAGTACGAGCTCTTTAAAAATTGTAAAAAAGATTGGTTTTCCGTCGATAATAATTTCACCCGGTGATAGACTTTTATAATAAATAATGTAACAGTTTGACAACGTTTTTTTCCATTAAATAAATGACTAAGAACCTCGTACGACATTAAGAACCCAACGAGAAAATTCTACCTATATGTACACAGTGAACTTACATTTTACTAACTTCCCTCGACAACCTAGACCCCATCTTCATTCTCAAAAAGGCTCATCCACCAACCGCACGTATCCTTAATCGAATCAGCGCAGGCAAAACCGACAGTATCAATCATCTACGTATATATACATATATACGCTCACCCCTTTAACCCCGCCTTGGAATCGCTGCTACCGCGCCCATATCACCCCGACCCGATCAATCTTTTCCACTCTCTATTCGAATTTCCACCGCAAGTGCGTTTCGCGCGCGGCCCGGAATTTTCTCACGCGCGCACACGTGCTACCGCTGACCGATAAGCCCATGCAATCGGTACATTCCCGTCGATCGATCCAACTTTATTCGGTGTGCACGCGAGATAGAGAGACAGTTATTTTTGCACGCACGCGGGTGATGGTTATCGCGCGCGTGCGCCGTTCGTTTGACGCGCCGTGCACACGTGGGTCATTGTAAAAGTTTCGAGGTTGATGGAAGGCCGAGTGTTGCCTTTTTCGGGTGGATTTGTTGTGCGGTATTGGTGTGAAGTGAGGCGCGAGTTTTTTTGATGGGCTTTGTGTGGCGCGGCGGTGTCGGTTCGCGAAAAGGCATTAGAGTGGGTTGATTGAATTTTTGTGTCTGTTATTTATTTTTATTAGATTAGATACTCAAAAGTTTTTCGAGTAATTCACTTATGGTTCTGCTTTTTCTTTTGCTTTTTTTTTATAAATGGGGATTTTTAGCGTGTAATTATGCATATGACAGGGTCACGGAAACATTAGAGACTGCTGAAAGAAAGTTCTCCTCTTTTATACCTGAAAAGCTGCGTACGAAGTTTCTTACATTAGTAATACTTTTTAAAACTTTCTTATCCCTCCGCAGTAAAAAGTATACTACTACTCTCACGAGCAACTTTTTCGCGCTAGTTACACTAAGTGAATTTGAATGAAAATCCAAAGCACACGCAGCTGTTTATACATTTTCTTCGTTCTCCTTCCCGTCATTTTTCATCGCGTTAATATAACTGCAACAACAACAATCAATAAACTTACCATGAACATTTTTTCGCGCGCGCGAAAATTTACACCTGTGTATCTTATTTAAAAACACATAGGTACACATATAATACCCCTCGGCCATTATTCCAAGCGCCACAAATCACCGGCCCATCCACACGGAATAATTCTCGAATAAATAACAATCATCGTCGAATCATCATAAAATATTCGCCGGCCGTAAATTTTCCATCCATACGCGCATGCGCACGAACTCTCTCGCGAAAAGGGCATCGAACAACAAATTAGTAATAAAGATCAAATTGGATTTTATTACGGACACACATATCCAGCAAT
>JAPYZO010006700.1:0-10598 GCA_030522905.1 Torymus flavipes | reverse complement strand
TTCAAAATACTTCAAAATATTTCCACACAAAATATACAAAATAACTACACTATTCTATGACAAAATTTCTTTTTAATATATTCTATAATACTTTAAAGACATTTTGTACCTATTAAACTCCCACGTCACCCATACGAAAAAGCGCTCAATTTGCCAAACCCGCCATAAAAGCCTTTACCCCCGCGCTCGTCTAAAAAGAAAAAAAAATCCACCACACCATATATATACCCCTCTCACGGGCACCCGCACGCCGCCACCTCCGGCAATCAAGAAATTAATCCCCCTTCAAGCTGCAGCACAATCGCCTGCCAAAGAGTCAACGCAGACGGGCCGCGCCCAGCTCGTTCCCCCTAAAAAGAAAAAAAAACCACACCCCGCGTACACACCAGTGTACACTAATCCGTCTAATGCACCGCCGCGCTATCTTTCTCGCGTCAGCGCGCGACGACGACGACGATGCTTCTTTTATTTTATATAGGTAGGAGAACCGGTGAAGTTCGAAATTCTTTGGGGAGGAATTGAGCGGCCCGGTCACGTGTGCGGCTAATTGCTGTAGTGTGCCGCGGGAGGCGACGAATTGCAGTAAATTGAAGGGAGGTGTGTATAGTCAAGGTCGATGCGGTTTAATAAAGGTGGAGACTGCAGATGAAAGAAGATGTCGGGCGTGTCTTTTTACTCGGGCGGCGATGGGGGTTTAATTGGAGGTAGGGTTTTGGAGGAAGAGGGAACAATGTGGAGAACCTCGGATGTTTTTTCTGGTGTGTAATATATTTCTGTTGTATAATTATGTGTGTTCTGTCGAAATTTTGTAACGGCGATGTGTATAAAGTTTGATTTTCTTTTCGAACGATAATATTGGGAAAATGAGAATATTCTTGCATTGAGCCTAATTTATTTCTAAAACGATTTTTTAACTTCAATCATAATTAGAATCATAACAATTTTAATAGAATTTAAGTTTCTCTGGGTTCTTGACAGTCTACCTCCGTCAAATCATAATTTGCATTGTATAGTATCAACTATTCATACTGACACAGAAATTTCAGAGACGGATTATATTGTACAATAATTTGACTGTAACGCTAATGTCATTATTTTACAACTCAATTACTTTATTTACAATTCAATTATACGGAAAAGTGTCTGTCTATTTGCGAATTCGTAAATTTTTCAAGTACAGAATATTCTATTCTATTTATGAAGCTCTTAAAGCACAAAAACATGTACTCTATAAAGTGATCAAAATGTATGCGGACGACGAAATAACCCTTTTATATACTTACACAACACGCGCCCTGTTTAGGCCTTTTTGCGCTTATACGTTAAATCTATAGCTTTTATTTAAATAGCGAGACAGAGAGCGAGTATAAGTGTACTGTTCGCAGCTTGTTTTGTTTGTTTACGCGCTCTCTCTCTCTCTCTCACTTATTGTTGTCGCAGCGAAATGACGATTCATTTTTGAGCGAACACTGTAATAATAAGTTCAAGCAGTCAGTCTGTCGTAGACGATCGTTATAGCTAGACTTCGATTCACTCGCTCTTCACCGAGTCGAAATTTTAGCGCTCCAATACCAGTAACCGTCCGACTTCCATTTATTTCTTTATTACGCAGCCTTCTTCCTTGTTCAATATACCGGCGTTCAAATGGTAGTTTTCAAGTCTCTTTTCTTAATCTTAAAACAGACACTGCCACACCCAAAAGCTTTTTACACGAAAACTATCTATAATATAATAGAACTGCAACACAATTCACAAAACAACAAATAACCATACAACAAAATTTCAAAACCAACGATAACAAACAATTTCTCTTTCTAATTCCAGCCCATGCAGCAATCGGGGATAAAAATCGAACCAGCCTCGCCATTCTCCTCGCGTGGCGGCACTCCGACGATCCCTACAGCGACAAGTACTTCAGGGCCAACGCTGCACCTCGAGATCGACTCCGTGTACTCGGAGAAGCAGGGCATGACGAGCAGCAGCACCAATCCGACAACGGGCCTTCAGGAACCTCCGCCTCTCGCGTGGAAGGTGCGCCGACAGCACTCTGTGCCCCGGCTGGTTGACATCGACAACGCGGACTACGAAAGATTCGGCGCTTACGTCGCGGCGAAGCTGAAACGGTCGTCCAGGAAGCAGAGCATCATCGCCGAGAAGGTCATTGCCGACGTGCTCATGAGGGCGAATTTAGGGACGCTCGAGGAGACGACGATGCTGACGGATATCAAGCCCCCGCCGGCGAATGGTTAGCGTAGGGCTGCGAGTATTGGATGGATGGATGGATGGAGTGAGTTTATTATGTATGATGAGAGAGAGTGCGTTGGATGATAATCGTAAGGAAATCTTTATTGTTTTGGACTTTTTTTAATGACTTTTCATGACCAAATTGTTGAATTATCGTAAGAGATTGTATAACATTAATACTGTTAGATTATATGTTTGTTTGTAAGCTCGATTTTATAGAGTTTATAAGTTAGCTTGTTAGGTTATTATTAAGTGCTTAATTTTGACGATATTTTTATACGAAGCGAGCTGAGCAGTTAATTTGTTCATTCTGCGCAAAGCTTTAATTATTACTCAAGAAAATAAAAATTTTATTTTATTTTTTATCTGCAAGCAATACCACATCATTGCGAATACTTATATTAGACCGGGTGTCTGATGGAAACTAAAGAATTAAATCAGAGTTTAGCGAAATATTCAGTACTGAAATCTGCTATTGGAATTGACATTCCCCAATGAAATCTATATTTTGTACAATTTGATATATAATCCAATTTGCGTATACATTGAATGTTATTGTAATCGAACAAAATGATATATATCTATTTATTTTACTATTAGATTATTAATTATGCTACCGAACAGTTAGAAAAGTTGTTCGCGACCATATGTTACAATTTTATACTCTATTATTTATAAGACTTTTATATTTGTAAGGCCACCACACGCGACGCGCAACTTTTTGCTTCAAAACTTTATAATGTTTCATAACAACTGTAAAAAGATTAAGGCATTATACGTTCACTCATGTTCCTTACAGCGACGCACAAAAGTTGTTGCTTCCTATATTTTCAATGCTATACAAAGCCCGTGATGTATGTAGTCTATAAATCTAAAATTTTATATACCAATTAACCGCATCGAAACATTGTCAAACCGTGACAAATGGCATCACAAACAATTACGTCTCTTATCTCTGGAGCCATATCCATATTTTGTACCACACCTCTACACACACATACAGAGAGAGAAATTCCGAATAAAAAGGATTGATAAAATATAAATCAAGCAGCCGAGTCCTCACTCACTCTCCCGCCTGATAAGCTCTACTCTCCCTCTCTCCAATCGGCCGAAACCGTTTTCATTTCCCATTCCGAGCGCGGCGTCGGCGGTGGAGCTTCCCCTTTGCCAGTAGCTTTCTCTCCCCTGCTGTCGCAGAATCTCCTTCTCTCTCTCTATCGACGCATATATAGATATAGCATAGTCGCAGGGCAGCCCACCCCGTCTCGCGCGTTAAAACGCGTCCGACGCCTCGACGTCAACGCGAAAGCGCGCGCACACACGTTGATTCGATGGCGTTTGAGGTGCTGGATGGGCTGGCTTGCGTTCAGGAATTTCGAGGTAATTTTGGGGATTTCGGCAGAGGAGTGTAATCAGCAACTGGGGCGGCTAAGTGAAGGGGAGGATTGAGAGGTTCGATAGATGGTGAGAATTTTCGGTTGAGTGTGATGGTTGTTGAATTTATGTTGTTCGTATAAGTTTCTTAGGGGTAGAACTGGTATTCGAGTTATGTGTTGAATAAAAATGTAAAATCTGTTTTAAAATACGTTCGAGTTTAAGTTGTTATAAAGTGCTAAAAAGTTTTGAGAAAATAAATATTTGATTACATTTCACACGGTGCTTCAAGTTGATTCTATATTACTTTACAATGATATCAGAAGAAATAACATTAAGAAAAAGTTGAATCTCCATTTTAGAACGTGAAATGAATAAATAAAGTTGAATTTACTTTCTTTTTTTTTTACAAATTTAACATTTAACCATTATTTTTTTCCGTGCACACCATGAAAATTCTCAAATGTAATTATATTTCTTACGCATACAGCAGAATATTTAATTAAGATCTGAGAGTTCTTGATAATATCAAATTGATTTGTTCTACGAGACTTATTGAATATGCTAGTCTAGCAAAAAATATAGTTTTTTTAGATTAGAAAAAAGCAAATGGGACAAAAAGCGTTATAAGAGCAAAGTAATCTTATCAAATAGAATCTTAATTCTCAACGTTAAATACTGACAATACATTTCATTTCATCCTACATCAATTCTATTAAATTTTCTTTCAATTACAACTATCTCAACAAATCAAACGACAAAAAAAGACACAAACGAAACACGCCCACGTCTCACGAACGCTATTCACTTCCCCCGCTTAGTTTTTCCTTCGATTGTTCGAAAGCGCATTATCGAGTCCATTTAATCTCCACCCTTCGGAAAAACACTCTCCCCTCTCACTTTCGCGCGTCCCAGCTCTGTTTATTTAGGTCCCATTGAAGTCGCTCGCGCGGGCCAAACAGGTGAAGATGGCTTCTTTCAAGAGCCGTCACTCGCCGGGGACTTGATCGCGATGAAGCGCCGGGGCCGAGTTTAATAATCAAAGGGTCGAGAGAGAGAGAGAGCGCGAATGCGAATTGGAATTTCTGCCGACGAGGCGAACTTAAATTAAGGGCAGGGAAGGCGCGCGGAATTATTAATTCGGAGTCGTCAGCGCTACGGTGTGTCAGTTGCAGTGCGATGACCTGAGAGTCGGTGCAGTGTGTTGTTTTTTTAAAGGGGGATTAAAGATTTATTGTTGACGAGATACGTACATTTTTTATTTCTTTAGTAGTGGATTATTGCAGGAAATAGTATGTAGGATAACAATTTGTTACAGTCGCTTTACTAACGTATCCCTGGAAGTTTAATCTTTTCTTCAGTTGTTAAAAATAATAATACACTCGTGTTATATACAGATATTTCAATTTTTCCCAACCATCAACTCATATTTCCCGTTCCACGTGTAACCCATTTTGTTAGACTCGAGAACAACAAAACCATTAGGACTTTTTTCTTCTGAAAGAAGCTGCACGAGACAGAAAAAAGAAATTCACGTCCCTCTATTAAGAAAGTGATGAGGTAAGACGAGCTCTCCATATAAAATAGATGGGTCACGTAACAGTGGGGCGATAGGGCCGACGAAGTGGATCAGTATGACTATTTTATTTGTCATTCCAATGCGAGGCCGACCAATCTCTATTACATAATTTTGCATACGTATAAGAAAATATAAAAATTTCAAACAGCTTGTTTATTAAAACATTCCGCTCTCCACAATAAGCTCCTCAATCCACAGTTTACATTTAAGCTCTTATCTACCGCGACCTTCTCCAATACCTCAATTACCTCCACTCTTCGCTGACAACTTCCTTGAGCAACAACCCCCCGCCCCCAATTACACCGTTTTACAAACCGCATAACCACCCTCCCCCTACAACTTTCATTAAGAACAATCGTCACTCACTGCCATTCATCATCCCCTCGAACAATAAACCTCAACGAGCCATCCCCCTCCTTCAAAAAAGAAATACCCTGCTCCAGCCATATATAAATTCCGTCACCCATAGCGCCCATGAGCCCTGAAATCATCTCGCACGCGCTTGTATATATACATCACACTCTTCTCTCGCACGACGCCACTATCGACGTCGCGCGGCGCTTGCTGTGTGTCCGGCGCGCACGCGCTCCCTCGGGGCTGTAAAGTCGTTCCGCGACTTGAGGGTGAGCTACTGCTGCTACCGCCACCGCCGCTCTGCTGTCGTGATAAATGAGCGTCGCTTTTTTCCTTTCTTTATGCTATAAGAGGGTGGCTGTGTATAAGTATTGTCGAGAGAAATGGTTTTTGGTGGACGACGACGACTATATGTGTATGCGGAGGTGGGAGATAGGTGCGTGTGTAATGAGGGAGGCGGAAGTAGGTTTGGCGCGCTGGATATGTCAGTGGCTGATGCAATGGGGAGGAAAATTGGCTTTCGGGGGGCCTCGGCGGTGACTGCAGATGTGTGTGGGTGTGTGTTTTGAATTGGGAGAGCGCGCTGCGAAATGGCTATGGGGATGAATGAGGGATACGAGCTGATTGCGCGAGTCGTTTGAATTTGAGAACGGCGATTAGTTTCATGTGTACAGAGGCGTGGAAGGGGTTTGATATATAAGTATTTTTTATTAATAAATATCTATTTTCTAATAAATCAGTGTCATTTTTTTTTCTTTATGTAATAGTAGTTCCTTGAAACACCTATATTTTCCTAATAACTAGGAGTCAGGCCTCAAAATCAGGGATTCGACTCAAACTTTGGAATATGTTTTTGGATCTAGAAATATGAAGAAAGTCCCAATATTAGACTCTAACGGTTAAAGAAAAATCAAGTTCTGAACATTTTTATAGCTTTATTTACAAAAAAAAATCTTGGTAAAAGCCTCTTCTTGAAACGATAACCATTTAATCTTTGGAAGGCTTAAATATATTTAAAAACTAGCAAATAAAACTCGAGAAAACGAGCTTTCATAAGCTTTTTTAGAATTGAAAATATTGATTCCTTCAAAATTCATGATAGTTTAAAATTATGTACGAAAATTTGCATAAAGTTAAACAGCAAATTTTAAGGGTGTAACAGTCCATTTTCCAGTTCAAAAACATGTCCCAAAGTTTAAGTCGAATCCTTCATAAGTATATTCGAATTATTATAATTTAATCATGCCATAAAGTTTTTGACACGAAAGTTTTTCTCATAAATCCTATAAAAAATATATCACTTCAAAACTGGCCAACCAAACACACACACGCATATATATGGTTCTCATAGCAAACGTACACCACGTTTTGTTCCAAAAATAACCGCAATTCCGACCACGAAATCCCTATCTATCCGCGCAATACCATTTAACCCACCGCGCAACTTCCTCCCTTTCACGAGAGACAGAGAGAGAGCAAAAAAAGGAAGAAACTTTCGCCCTTTATATTTGCACCTATGAAAACTGGCCGGGCCGTCCGCCGCCTCTCTTTTATTTACCGCCGCGCTATATATACGCGGCGAAAGAGAGAGGAAACTTTCGTGCCGGAAAAATTCGCGGTTACCGAGCAACTTTGTTTGCGAAATATCCATGAATACTTAAAGGCGCGCGCCCTCTCCTCTGTCTTTTTCTTCACCTTTTTTTTCGCGAGTGAGGTCGACTGAATTTATAGTTGCAATAGATTATGAGGCCGCAGCGCGCGGATCCGGTAAGAATCCGTTTTGATTTATTTCAACGTAAGATGCAGTGAAAGTTTCGGGCTTGAGCGCTGAAAATGCGCTGGGCTCGGAGTTTAATTATTGTTCGGGGATGGGAGGCGAGATGTTTTTTTAGGTCTGAAAAGATGAAAAGCCGGAGAGTCTGATGGTAAGACCTTTGGACTACCAGAGAGTTAGTTTTTATTGGTGTAATAAAGTTAGTAAATTGTACCTAAACATTTATCTTGGCACTATTTTATGTTATAGAAAGAAACGAATGATTATTAAAAACTTTATTGCCTTTTGAAGATGTAAACTTCAGACTCATAAATGTTTTAATGGCAATGGATTATCCCACATTCAATATTTAGTTTTAATAAATTGGCGGAACCTTAATTTTTCATCAATATGGAGGATCAGCGTAATAAAATACGCGGCTCAAAGCGCCCGGTCATGCCTCTTACATTCGTCAAAGTCGTTTTACCTGAAACACGCTCATCTATCATACAATTATAATGAATTTTAAAATTATCTTCGAACAAAAGAACCTAAATTTTCTCAAATATTATAAATACCCCTTGGAAAAAACTAGAGTAAACAAAAACATATTGTTTTTGCCATTTTTCAACAATTATTTCAATCGACAAAGTGAACCGCGCGCGTTTCGAAACAATCACGCACCCATCCGTTGTTTACTAAATTTAGATATGTGTAGATGGACGCAGCGCAAAGCGACGACTGACAAACCACTCTCATCGGTTATAACGAGTCAAAGTGGATTTTTCGAAGCATTGCCAAAATTGTGAAATTGGCAAGTGCAAACGATATCAAGCGCGATTCGATCTAGTATCGTGTTATATACACACGGAACGTCAAAATAGTCTATATTGTTATTAAACGGCCGATTAGATCGTTTATCCTGTTATTTTTAATTTTATTTTTAAACGATTCATTAGCAGCGCGGAAGAATTTATACGTATTTATATTAATAACAACGTAAATGTATCCGACATATGTATATTTGGTTAATAAGATAACGTTATACATTATCTTTTGATAGGTGGAAGTTGTTTACGTAATGTTACGGATTCTGGCAACCAGTCAAGCGCAAAGAATATGGAAATTTCTAATTATACCGGAATGTTATGTAAATTTTATTCTGAAAATTTTGAAAATATTAAGAAAAAAACTTTTTATACGCCAGCCTTCAATAACGTAAATCCCCAAACTAATTTATTCCGAGATGAGATAACCCCCACTCGTTATAAAAATTAAATGAAAAACTTAATTATATCAGATAACGAAAAAGGACATCGTCTTGTTTAAAAGTCGCAAACGAGGAATCCAAATGAGCATTAAAATTTTGCCATCCAGCTGCTGCTCTCTCTCTCTCTTTCTCTCTCTTCATTATATTTGCTCTAAGACACGAGACACACTGCCTTCCTCTCTCTCGCGATGATGCGATTTCGCTGGAAATTCACGTAGCCGTGCTTGAATATGGGCGACCTAATTTTGTCAAAGTGTTAAGCACTATATACGCTGTCTCTATGCCGCGCACGGTAAATTCAAAATCCCGGATGATCATGGCGCGAGCGCGCGGCGGACAATGACGTTATAAGACTCTCCTTGTTTTAATGATAAATACAGCGAGGGAAGTGAGTTGGCAAGGATTTTCGCGCTGGAAGTGCGGTGTTGGCTTTTTGGAGTATTTGTTTTGCACAGGGTTGGATTTGTGGAAAGTTTCTGGTTGTGGATTATCGGGGAATTCATGAATTTCGAATGATTTTTTGAAATTCTTTTTCTGTTTTATTTAAAGGTTTTATTTATTTCAGGATTGCTTTTTCAGATGAAAATTGCAAAATACCGTTGAAAGTATAAATGTATTGTGAAAAACGATTTAACGAAGAAAGCGTTTGTATTTTTAACGTTTTTATACCTAAAACTACTGGAAAAAAGTTAACATTATTTTTGAATAAAAGACTTGAAGTGTAACGAAGTTATTGTACTCTTCGAGACTAGAATAGAATTCCGTTACATTCTCGTTTTGCGAAGGAAATGGTTTTTTTTCCTTTCGTATACAAAATACGATTTGCATATAATTTAATTAATGCTCAAATATTTCCAGCATCTCCGTGTTTTCTATTTTAAGAGGCAATTCAGCTTTCAATAATGAAAAAGATTTCAAATTGGCTATCGATTTTATCGGTCCTGGATTCTGCTGTGTACGTTTTGATAGACATTTAAATTCAAGTGTATTTTATTCATTACCCTACAAGCATTCAATTTAATAAAACTTTATTTTCATCACAGAATATATATATATATATATTTCTCACTTTTATGAAAATTTAAAACGTTATAAACACTTTTCATATTTTCTGTTAAATTACGTGAAACGTCTTTTTATTGATACTGTCTGCAAGCTTTTATTTTTCCTTTTACCGGTACAATTAATGATTGAACTAAATAAATAAAATATCCATATACCTGCGTTTTATTATATTTTTTTTCACTTTTAAACAACCAACAAACTGTAGATAGCAAATGAATGTTTGATTTTTATTTTTCCATTTTTATTACATACTTTTGATATACACTTGAAATCAAACCTGTAAACCTTTTTCCGGCAAAACGAACCATTCATCCATCCGCAACCCCATCACCAAAGGTCGCATCATAACCATTCATTCAATGCTGATACATCCAAATAATTCAACTTCGCTCTCAAAAGCATTCTTCACGACAAACACATTTACAACTCCCCATGTAATTCCCAATATAACCCCTTTCGCATCTCCACACTGCAAATTACATCCCCCTTCAAAAATTTTCTCCTTACGACCCAAACCTGCCCTGCACATTCACACACACACACCCACAGGCAATTCTCTCTGTCTCTGGCACGCTGCCGGCGGAGGGCAGCGAAAAATCCGTAAAACTTAACCAATTCACCGGCACACGGCGAAAACTTTCCCCCGCGCTGCGCACTGCGCAAGTGCGCCCGATGCTCTCTCTCTTGCTCTACCGAGGCGTAATCGGAACTCGACCTGTAATGGTATTGATGAGACGGAGGGAGAGAGAGCGAGAGAGAGAGAGAGAGGAGAGGGATGATGGAGGGGAGAAGCTTGCGCGCGCGAGCTGCACCCCCGCGCCGGCGTCGATCCTTGCAGCAGTCGCGGTTCTGCTGCCGGGGAGCAAGACAGAGCCCCAGCAGACACACAGAGAGTGCGCGCGCAGTCTCTCATCCGATGCCGGCGACGAGAGAGCTGCTGCACGACTCTCTCTCTCTCT
>JAPYZO010006698.1:0-23403 GCA_030522905.1 Torymus flavipes | reverse complement strand
TATATATATATATAAATTTTTGACATTTATATTATTCCTATATATTATATAAGTAAGACACAACTCATGTAATACAGGTGTCAAATCACTCTCAGATTGATGATTTCTTTGAATAACTGATACAAATTAGCAAAAATTTAATTTCAAATATCCTCTATTTTTCGTTAAAAAATTATGTATCTTCTATTCACTCTTACACTGCAAGTATTTATGACACGGAAACGAGCGGAAAAGATTATAAAAGTAGACAGCAAAAACTAAATTTTAACCTCTGATTCGTTGTCAATTATTGATTTTTCATAAGCAATCAAAGCTAGCGTAAGATACGTCCATAGAGTGAATTCATAATATATAAACATTATATTAGTTTTAAATTATAAAAAAAATGAAAAATATTATTTGGAAAATTGTAAAACCGCTATATAACAAAAGAAAATCGACTTTGACAAAAAATGGATATTGACCCCCAATGTATTAAAAAAATCGAAAAAATGAGGCCTGTCCAGTTAAAATCGATCGAGTAGATCATGAGATATCAGCGTGTACGGATCAACACACACGCATCCATACTATTTTCTAAAAATAGTATATTTTGATTGCAAATGTTCTAAACAACATTTCTAAGATAGTTTCTCAAATTTTTTTTTCTATCACATAAATGCGTTCTTTAGGGGGAAGCAATCAATACACATATCTACCGCGCCTTTGTATATTTCTAGAAGCAAAACGCTGAATGGCACTGGTTTGAATTTTCTTTGGTATTTTAGTTTACAGTATAAACTTTTATTTTCTGATTTACTTTCGGAAGAAAGTAGATAGCATTCAAGTTGAATTGTAAACTCGCATAAACAGAACGCTTAATTTAACTACCGTATAGCACATTTTTATTGATGCAATTTAATTGATGCATCTAAGTAAAGATCCGAAAAAAATAGTTTGCACTATCCTTTTTTTGTCATTTTTTTTTAATTTTGCGACTTAAGACGTTAAAACTTTAGACTAATATTAAAATATTACATGTTCCCGAAATCGTAGGTGTTAAAAATTTAATAGCATTGTTTTTTCATCTACTATATACGATAGAATAGGATTCATACCTATACGTGAAGAATATAGATTTCCTCTATATGCCTGTTGGGACTTTCCTTTTTATCTATTTACATCTATAAATTTTACGACGCTTATATTAAGTATATATTGTATTTGATAAAAGACTCCTGCCTATGTCTGCGAAATAATAATATATGAAGTGAAAGTGTATAAATGTATGTTTGTGTATATGTACACTCACGCACATGTATAGGCATATTAATTCGCAATGTAAGTACTATAGAACATAACTAAATTACTCTGATCACCCATGATGCTATTGTGAAAGGGACGATAGTGTTTGGTAAACAGATAAACCATTTGACATCACTCACTCATTTTTCGTATCATACGTTATATCTGTATCAGTTTTCATTGTCCTTTCGAAAGCAATTCAAAAAGCGATTGATTTCTACAATTCGTAGGAAGTTACAGAATTCGGCTTTAATTTGCAACTAAACGCAATACATTTTGTAGTTAGAAAAAAAAGAGTTTTTTAGAATTGAGCATGGAAACCGTTTCGATAAAAAATAATGAAAACCTAAAAAAAGAAAAGTTAACGCCTAACGACTTTGAGTTTGGTAAATATTTGGGTGAAGGTGGTTATGGGAAAGTTTATCATGCTCGAAAAAAGACTGGCAAAGATAATGGAACCATCTGTGCGATGAAGGTAAATATTTAATTACTATATTTACAAAAAAATGTTTTGTTTTGATATTATTGTGTCGATTATTAGGTAATGAAAAAAACAGACATTTTCCGAAATAAAAAGAAAATAGAGAACGTAAAATCAGAGAGAAGTATATTAGAAGTTATTAAGGTAATATATATAATATATAATGTATAAATTAAGGAACACAGAAATAGTTTCATAAACATTTTAATAACATTTGTGTAATAATACATTTTTGTCGTAGCATCCATTAATTGTTAATCTTTTGTATGCTTTCGAGACGGAACATAATTTTTATTTGGGACTTGAGTACATGTGCGGTGGAGATCTTTTTAATTATCTTGAAAAAGTTCATGTTCTTCCAGAGCACAAAGCTTGGTAGATAGATATATGTTATATTTCATCTAAAATTCAAATTTTCATTACGAATTTCATATATGATTTTCCGTCTTAGTTTATTCGCAGCTCAAGTTATACTAGCAATTAAGTATCTTCATGAAAAAAACATCTTATATAGGTATTTTGTTCAACTATTTTAAACAGTTATTGATGATAAATGAAACATTGCACATATATACGATGTTAATTTTTAAATTATTTTCAGAGATTTAAAACCAGACAATATTTTATTAGATTCAGAAGGTCACATTAAGCTATCTGATTTTGGACTTTGTAAACGTTTGGGCAAAATTGACAAAACTTATACATTTTGCGGTACACTTGATTATATGTAAATACTTCTTTTTCATTCAATCCTCTTTTCACGTTCATACTAACTTTGCTAAAAGTGTCATGTTTGCTTTCTATAGGTCTCCGGAGATGGTGCAAAAGCACATTTACAGTAAACCAATAGATTGGTGGGGCGTCGGTGTTCTTCTATATGATATGCTGACTGGATTTGTAAATGCTCTTCTAAAAATTTATTTATTTTTAGATATTTATTATTCTATTTTGAATTCTAACCCGCATGGAAAAAAAAACGTAGGAAATCGTACAAAACCGTAAAAAACCATACAAAACTGTAAAAAACCGTTACAATTCGGACATATTTCGTTACGGTTTCCTACGTTTTCGTACGGTTTCCTACATTTTCTTATATTTTCGTACATTTTCTTAAGTTTTCATACGTTTCAATTTTTTAGGTACCAATCGATGGATTTTATGAATCGTAGAAAATATCGTAGATAACCGTAAGAAACCGCAGAAAAACGTAAGAAACCGTACATAAACGTACGAAATATGTCCGAATTGGAACGGTTTTGTACAGTTTTGTACGGTTTCTTACGATTTCCTACGTTTGTTTTTTTCCATATGGGAAATTATTAAAAAATACTAACTAATTGCATATTTTCGAGCATTCTTTATCCAGACCTGTATCTACTTTCTATAAAATTTTCTTTACTCTTTGTAATATTTACATATTTAAGATTTACCGACGTATTTTTAGTTTAATAAAACTAACTTTTACTTTATTAGTCAAGGAACCGATATGAGATTTTTCGTTAATTATTTTATGAATCAGTTAGTATTATAACTATTCGTCAATCAAAATCCGTGCATTTTATTGTATTAAAGACTAAATTAAGGCTTGAATTTATAGTCAGGACTCAGGGCTCAGTGCTCAAACTTTCAATGTATATAGACATACAACAGCACTGCCGCCATTTTCGAAGTTTGAGCTCTGAGCACTGACTATAAATTCGAGCCTGAGAACTTTTGTAAATTTATTGACTGATTTATTGCTTGGTTGTCTACATTCATTCTCAACATTTTATGACAGTTCAATATCATAAATTTAATTTTACAAAAAATATTATTTCGTTTACTAAATTAGTATACAACATAATAATAGTATATTGAACTTTGCATTCCTTTTCACACCTCTGTTGTAATCGTTGATATTTCATTTCATGATCAAAATGAACATCAAATTTTTAAATTTATTTAATAACGGATACACATATTCATGTGTTTCTATTAGAACATATGAATATTTTTTACGGTATTATTTTTTTTAATAAGCAAGAGATCAATAAAATACGCTGTGCTTGTTTTGGTTTTCATTTTTGTAAGATAAGATGCGAATAAGGAATCTACCCAAAAAAATTTATGAAATCTATGCTTTTATTATTAAAATATTTTGTAGCCACCATTTACAATCTTCAATGACCGAAACATGACGATGCAAAATATAAAGTTCGGAAGGTTTTCTTTCCAAAAAAGTCCAGTTATAATAACAACGGAAGCAAAAGATTTAATTTGTAAATTACTAAAAGTAAGACTTGGTCCCACATGGATAATTTAATTTAAATATAAAAATAAATGAATTACATTGTTTATAGATAGAACCATCTAACAGATTAGGATCAGGACCAGCTGGTGCCCAAGAACTAATGAATCATCCTTTTTTCAAAAATATTAAGTGGGAAAATTTATTAACTCGAAAATTAAAACCATTAATAAAAAAAAATAATGAAGATTTTAATATTGAGGAAAGGTCTGAGAATCATTCCAAACAGGTTGATGATTTCGTTTCTTTTGGAAACTACGATACCAACGCCTTTCATGTAATAATATAAAAAAATTCCATATAGTTACTGAAATATTTCATAATCAATTTGATACTTCATAAATTCTTTTTATTTTGTTCTTAGGATTTCGATTACATATCACCAAATTTACTGTCAGATACATTCGCTACGCACCTACAGATTTCACAAGAACAAAGATGTTAGTTACATATACACAAACATATATATTTATATATGTACATATATATAAATAGCTATGCGCACTTTACAACATTCCTCTTTGTTGTATAACTTCTCAATTGTTAAAACGATCAATTTTATCCATATTAACGATCACTAATCAAATATTTTGATTAAACAAAATTGGGTTTAATTTCTGTAAGCATATAAATTATGTTTCTTTCAAATAAAACTATATAACCTATAAACAACATAACTTGTCATTTAAAAATTATTAAAATAAACGTCACTTTGAGTGTTGTTTAACAAAATTTTGTTGAGTACATTATAGTACATTGCTATAATTTTGATATAATTTATCTTTCAATATAAATTATGCATGGTACGGTCGTAAAATAGATACCATTAATTGTTACCAAGAATTTCGTTTTAATTTGAAACAAAAAATAAAGACAAATAATAACTGTTTCGGTTTAAGTATGTATTTTACGTTTGCAAATAAAACCATAAGAATAAAAAAAAACATTAGCACTTTATTGTGTTTTTAAAATTAATCTGTGATTAATAAATCCCCGATGGAAAACGTATATAAATGTAAATAAATGTAGATAAAAGTCGTAATTGGGACATTTTTAAAACTTATATACATTTATATACATTTTATTTTACCTTTTCTTACGTTTATGTACATTTCCATAATAATAGAGTTTAGTGAGAAGTTTGGAAGGAAATTTTTTACATATATATACATTTATACATTCCTATACACTTACATATATCTTTTTACAGTTTCTTAAATTTTCGTATACATATATATAAGACTTATAATTTACAAGTTTTGCGAAAATGTATAAACTTAAATATAAAAAAAAATGTATTTAGATTTATTAAATTCCATCATTTATGACATCAAAATAAAATATATATTTTTATAAATAAACATAAGTTTCTGTAATAAAACATATATTTTGAATAAATGAAAATTCATATTCCAATTACCTTTACATATATTGAGTACACCAATATAGTTATTCTTCAACTTAGAAGTAATTTAATATTTCAAAACATTTAAAAAATCTTTAAGTTTAAACACTTAAATATATATATATATATTTTTCTTCTTTTATTGATACCATTATATATTCAAAATAATTTTTGTTAAATGTATATTGTTGTCTGAAAATAAGGATGAAATTTCATTTTTCGTTAAGGATGAGGGTTGCAAAGTCAGAATTTTTATTTTTTCTGATATGGTAGAACACTTTTGCAAGGCTAAACCAACATTTTGTACCCATTCTGTACAAGGGCATAATTTTCAAGAAGATGATAGGAAAATAGGTTCTTAGTAAATATTAAGTCAAACGATAGCCATCTAGAGGACAAACATATATTAGCACATAAACTAATATAAGTAGGCGCATGTACCTGTATATTACCTGCACAAAGATAAATAAATACCTTTATATTGACTGTTATATCATTGACTATATATAAGCGTTAAGGGTGAAAAGTTTGTTTGTGTGTTATCTCATTAGTGATCACTATCTCAGCGCAAATCCCCTGAATCTCGTCCGGGCGCCCAGAAGGTTCCCGTGGCCGATTGAGTTCTACGGGTAGTACACCAAGGTTTTTTTTACTCTATCACGCTAAAAAAAAATGAGCAAAAGAAAAATGTACATTTCGAGAAAAGTGCATTTTTCAGTAAAAATAACATAAAGGACGTGAAAGAGGGCTCAAAACTGAGTGAAATTGTGAGCTATACGCTTAAAAGCTTAAAAAACTGGAGAAACAGTAGATAGCAGTTTGAAAATTACATTGAATATTTTTTTTCTATGAAAGAATTTTCTTGGAATTTTTCGTCAACGCTGAACGCATGAAATTTTGATGAAAACAAAAAAATACGTGTGAAATAATTTTTGGAGTAGAACATAAATATTTTAATTTTAACATGATAGGTGACATAGGCATATGCGGACCACCTGATTTGAGATGGATTCGGCCATAAACATAGAAATTATACATTTCCTGGATGAATTTGGTAACGCGTTCTCAGAATGTCAATTACCTGCCAAACAATGCCCGCTGATGTGCCCCGTTAGTGGGGAAAAGCGGCACTTTGGACTGCTTTACATTTTTTTATATTACTAAAAAATAATTTTGTATTATTTATTTTTACATATTATAATTGATTATTAAGATTCTTCACTATAAATCTATGCATTGTACCTACATACAATTCATCAAAATTAATCTTCTTTATTTTATGAAAGTTGGAAATTTAGGTGCCCATAGTGCCCCACCTTCCCCTACTGCGTGTCTCGATCTGACGCGCGCTTCTGCCCTTTCGCCCTCGTGGGAAAAATACCGGATATACCTATACTTACCTGCTAGACACTCTGGCACTTTTTAAATTACAATGACTTTCGACTGGAACCGTTATAGCTTCTCCTCTCCTTTTCTCAGTTTTTTTACAAAGATTTTCTGTTCAACGTATTGATTTTCTTAAGAATCCAAAAAGATTTTTCGAGATAACCTCAAAAACATCACATTTAGTGCATGCCTCTTACAGGTATTTTGGAATGCATAAACTTGTGCTCAATATATTGTTAAATAACGTGTAGTTAATGCAATCTTAAAAAAAACTGTAAAAATATTATTTTTACATCAACTACCTTAATACTTACGTTATTTAAAAAAAAAAATAAACAGATTTATAAATTTAAATATCTTTTAAATGTGTGAAAGCAACTTATAGTGCATAAGGAATTTAGTGAAACATTTTTTAAGTGTTTGGGAAAACAAAAAGTGGTGTTATCAAAGAAATCTTTGGCAGAATAAACTTGGATTACTTACTTACTTACTGACAAACTGACGTCTGACAGTTTAGCTTATGGGAGGATTGAGACATTTAGAGGTAAAGAGCCCCGATGAGATGGCGCATGGCGGCATAGTAAGCACCGTTGCTTACCAGAAGGAAGAATAGCAATAAGCAGAAGGCAAGAGAAGGAAATGTGAGGAAGGGAGAAAGGAGTTTTACGGAACGACTGAAGCGTTTGGAGGGCGCGCGACGCACGTGCGCGCACGTAAACAGTGTTGGCAGCGTTGTGCAATAGAGTGCATTGGTACTTGCTAGCATAGGTGTTAGGTGCATACAGTAGCAAGAGGCAAGTGAGCAGCAGCTGCTCGCTGTCAGTTCGCCGCGCCGTCTCGGTTAGAGCGTTTTTGCGGCAAGTTGCAACAAGCCTGCGCGACAATCCGATGCATGTACTTGTCCTCGCAGACCGAGGACACGGAACCGTCGCCGTCGACTTTGCTTGCGGGGACGACTCTTTGAGAGTCGCTACAGCTACGACGACGACGGCGACTCTAGCAGTGGGGGCCCTTGCCGTGGCCCTCAGCGTGGCCCTCAGCGTGGCCTTTACCCTCCACCAATCGGAGGCATGGCGGAGATCTTCTCATTCGAGCTCGACGAGGAAGAGGTGACGATTATCAGCGATGACTCCGACAGCGACTGCGTCGAAATCATTGAGGTTTTTTCTCATTCAATTTATTGCTGTTTTCTTATCTTTTCTTTACTTTTTTCATATTTTTCACACATATTTTCATTTCTTCATACCCCATTTGCAGCCCGATGACAACCCTCACGACTCATTCACAGGGTGAGATTTTATTCATTGTCCTACAACATCAGTACTTAACTTTACTTCATACAACTTATGTTCTCTACTTTTAGGAGCTCATCCGATGACCTACAAGTCATTGAAATCTCTCAGCAAGATGTTTCTGTTCATCCTGAATGTGGTAAACTCACGCGCCAAGATTTCGAATTCTGTAGAGTTATTGGAGTTGGTGGTTATGGCAAAGTTTATCAAGCTCGCAAAAAGAATGGAAAGGACCGTGGCACTGTTTGTGCCATGAAGGTATATTTTCTGCATCTTACATCATCATTCTGCTGTCTTCAATATTTCAAATAATCTTTTTTTCGAATATAGGTATTAAAAAAAGCTAAGATAATTAGAAGCCTTAAAGAAACTGCTCATACAAAAGCTGAAAGAAATATATTAGAAGCGATCAAGGTAATCCATACAAATTTAAATTTAAACTTAGATTAATACACATCACCTTATTATTCTTATTAAAATATATTTTTGTGCGTAGCATCCGTTTATTGTTAAACTTTTATATGCTTTTCAAACTGATGGAAGGTTGTATCTTGGACTGGAATATATGTGTGGAGGAGAACTTTTTTCTTACCTTAATAAAGAAAATATGTTTTTAGAAGATACAGCACGGTAAACAAAAGCACTAATAATTTAAACTTATAGTCATAGTTTTTTTATGTGACCCAAATATGTACATTTTCAGATTTTATGTATGTGAAATAATATTGGCGTTGGAGCATCTCCATTCACATGGAATTGTATATAGGTAAAAATATGTCAAAACTCTTGATCCATACTCAATAGTATAATATTAATATGTAAACGAAAAATAATGTTTTTTTTTTTTTTATTTTATTGTAGAGATTTAAAACCTGAAAACGTTCTATTGGATGCTGAGGGACATATCAAGTTAACTGATTTTGGTCTTTGCAAAGAGCACATTAGAGAAGATATCACAACAAATACATTTTGTGGTACAATTGATTATATGTAAGTGTTTATTTTTTATTTATTTTATTTTTTTTTATAATAATAATTATTTCATATATTTTACTAATTAACAATACACTCATAGGGCACCTGAAATGCTAACCAATACTGGGCATAATAGAGCTGTAGATTGGTGGAGTCTTGGTATCATGTTGTATGATATGTTAACTGGAAATGTAATTATATTTATATAAATAATACTTATAAGGAATATAATTCCAAATAAATCTAAATATTGTTTTACAATTTTAATTTATCATTTTAGCCACCTTTCAAAGCTAATAACAGAAAAGAAGCAATGGATAAAATAATGAAATTGAGACTGAAATTTGGACCTTGCATAACGGCTAATGCAAGAGATTTAATAAGAAAACTTTTGAGGGTATATATGACATAATGAGTTTTGTAATTCAATTATTTGTTTTTATATATTAAAATTTACTGATAAATAAACTTATTTAATACAGAAACAAGTGTCAAAAAGACTGGGCTGTGGCTCTGAAGGAGCTAGAGAAATAAAAGATCATAAGTTTTTTAAAACTATCAATTGGGATAACGTTATACTACGAAAATTGGAACCACCTTTCCAACCAAAAATCACAGGAATTGAAGATGTTTCTAATTTTGATAGGAAATTTACATCTCTTACACCACAAGAGTCACCTGATGAATATGCATTAAGCGAGTCGGCTAAACATATATTTAAGGTATAATATAACGTATCTGTTTCGTTTTATATTAAATAAATATAAATTTTATATAATAAAATTTTGCAGGATTTTTCATACATAGCTCACAGTAATTTTGAGAACATGATTAACACAGATATCCAGAATTATAGGTAAAAACGGTACTTATATATACAAGATGTTATCCTATTTTTTCGACTATGTAAAATTATTTTATTTTTGACATTTTTTTTCAGGCTAGATACTAATGCACCAAATTCTGATGATATAGAAATGATTGAATTAAATTAATTTTGTTCTAAATTTGCTCATATAAGTTTTAGTTAGTATATTGGGTTCTAAAGCAACCTGTTAGATATAAAATGATTCTCGGGAAAAATAAATTTTTAAGTGATCACAAATAATGCATCTAAATTTGAGACAATGCAGTAGATGCTGAATGGCTGTGCACACAATAGCATGGAATATCAAAGTCAATGTATATAACATGATATAGCATACTATTATAAATATTTAATTAAAATGGATCATAAAGTTAGGAAAACAGTATAATATGATGTAAATCATATTCTTTTGATAGATACCCCCAATTTTTATATACTAAAAATAAAAAATATTAATTATGATAAAGTCTTGACAATTTATGTAATAAAACATTTAACTAAATTAAGTTTAATAGTGTTTTTAATTTAAACTGGGGGCTGCGTCTCCCAGCGCACCTCACTTCACTTGCCGCGCTAACCCTCCGCTATGCAAAAACTTCGTTTTTACATAAGTATAAGGCACGACCGCTACTTCACAGGAGAAATTAAGAGATTTGAAATCCTGTTGAGTAATAAAGAAAAATCAACTAAGTATTTTAGTGTATTTAAGGGTTTAAAATCGATTTTTAAAGTTTAACTTGCGAGGAACTAATTCTACATAAAAATGTCCTATGGGTAAAAATTTTCTTTTAATGCAATCTATAACTTTTGTATTTAAAGTTTTTATGTAAATCGACAGCTCTACGAGTTTTTTTTTTCTTTTCAAATTTTTTATGTTTTCGGCACGTATAACTTTAAAGAATGCTGTTGTATGGAAAGAGTTATAATAGTTACAAATTTTCAATAATATCTACCACTTTTATTAACAACATTTTCGTGTGAATCATATCTGTGCAAGTTATACTCAAAAAACGATTTTTTTATCATTTTTAATTGTTCTGCCATTTTTGCATTTCACAATGGATTTGTCTCCAGATAGAACCAGACCCTTCTTACAATAGGACAAGTGATCGCTGAACCAGAGTTCGATCATTCAAAATCTCTGTCAGTTATCAGTGGAACTTGATTACATACATGCGTGTCCATCGATACGAATATCGTCAAAAATACTCTAACGGAGTTTTTAACGATCCAAAACATGTTTTGGCGTTATAAAATCTTGGTTTTTGAGGTGATACCTTTGTCATAATTTTTTTTTATACAATATAAATAGTATATTATATGCGATCTGGAACATTTTTTATTTGCTTCCGTGGTGCGTGTACGATTTTTTCACCACACCGCGGGAAGTGCCACTTTCGCTCCCGGCTCAAAAACGCGAATATGGTACTTACTTTCGGCCCGGGTATGGTGAAAAAACATTATAATTCAACATCTGAAAAAAATTTGATTCAAGCCCTTTTTCCATATAACCACAGATATAAGGTTAATAATATTGTATTTACGTTAACTGCAGCATTAAAAACTCTGAAATTTAGAAACATTAAAATCACATTTTCAAAGAGGCAAAAATACGCGCGCAAATATTTGATTCGTATGTATATATATTTCAGCTGAACACCTGACCTGACACTCATCCCACTCGCGGCGGAGCAGCTGTTTGGCAGCCTGGCAGCTCGGTCTCGATAGTCATAACATGACATATAATAATAGTCAGTGTACTTGAAATAAAAGTTGTATAAAGTTTTTGAGTCGCCAATTTGCCTTTGATTCTAAGTTCATTTACATTTTTTTAATTCTGGTGTATATTATAGATGTACAGTAACTATGTTATACGTGTACAATTGTTCATACATACTGATACTGTATAGATACAGTGCTCTTATCCGTGAATCAGCTGCACGCACGCACGCACTATGCAACACACCTGAAAATTAGTATATTAAAGAAAGTGATAGGTAGTATGCAATGATAGTGTTCATATTTTCTCATTTAATGAGTATTAGGCTTGTTATAATAATAGAAGTCGTTAAAACTTGAAAAAGCTGAAACTGGAAGGCGACTTTGCTTCTTGCGAGATAAATAGAAGTACTTCATTATGATTGAAGTCTTTTAACATGTACAATGACAATAAGTGGAATTAATCTATCATGATTTTCGTTTTACGTGCTTTCCGAAAAAGTATAGTGCGTAGCTGAGGTTAGAAATTTTGTTTGTTTCCTCTTCTCATTTAATAAGTTATTGAGCTTTTAATAGTTTGGAAATCTATAAACAAAAAATTGAAAA
This sequence comes from Torymus flavipes, assembly GCA_030522905.1. NCBI lineage: Eukaryota > Metazoa > Arthropoda > Insecta > Hymenoptera > Torymidae > Torymus > Torymus flavipes. The sequence goes on along the minus strand of JAPYZO010006698.1, from coordinate 11,100 downwards.
AACAATTACTTGTCATTTTAAATCAAAATAAGAGTTTGAAAAATCATTTTGCAAAGGACCTTAAAGAAAAGAAATCATGTAAGACTACCAGTTTTACTTTGAATTTAATCAAGTTAAATAATAATACTGCTAGTATTCATAAATAGAAATGTATTAAAAATGGATGTTACATTGTTGTACTGTTTGCATATAATTGATTTTTTACATTTCTACATATAAAGATTTACAGAGCGTTGATGGAGCTACAGTAAATAATTTTTATTAAAAATATTTATCAATCTTCTTAAAATGATGTCAGCCCAAAGAACAAGCAGCTCTAATCGCAACTCACAAAGATCTACTTTACTGAAAGTAGTCATTTTGGGTGATGGTGGTGTTGGAAAATCTTGTTTAATGAATAGATTTGTGTCAAACCATTTTGACGAGCAAAGTTTTCATACTATTGGTGTGGAATTTCTCAATAAAGATATAGAGATAAATGGAGAATCTTATACTTTACAAATTTGGGATACAGCTGGACAAGAAAGGTTTAAAACACTGAGGACTCCATTTTACAGAGGATCTGATATTTGCTTATTAACATATGCAGTTGATGATCGTGTTAGTTTTCGGAATTTAACTGTATGGAAATCGGAATTTCTTTATTATGCTGATGTACAAGAGGAGTCAACATTCCCTTTTATAATTGTTGGTAATAAAGTAAGTAATTTTAATTATTAGCTTGATATTTCTTGGTGATTACTAATAAATCTTAATATTTATAAAAAAGATTGGGCATTGCTATAATTAGTGTACTTATTTTTATAGGTTGATGTATCAGAATCAGAGAAGCAAGTATCGACAGAAGAAGCAAAGGCTTGGTGTGTAGAGAATGGAGATATTCCTCTTGTTGAAACATCAGCAAAAGATGCTACCAATGTAGAAGTTGCTTTTGGTGCAGCTGTTGCAGCATGGGCAAAGCTGGAAGCACGCATGGAACGACCATTAATTGAAGATACTGTTGATTTATCAAAACAGCAATCATCACAGCGTTCTAGTTGTTGTATGCCTATCTCTGGATCAGATTAGGTACTCGTTGAATTAAACAGTATTTTTTATACAAATAGCATTATTGCAAACATTTAAATTAAGCGCATAAACTTGTGCATAATCAACAAATAAGTTAAAGTAAAAGGTACATATTTTAATATGTAAATTTTAAAAATTCTTAATTTTTTTTATAATTGTTCAAATATATGCTGAAATTGTACCTGCTACTTCATAAATATCAGAACTGATTGAATGCACAATAAATAGAGTGACAATTTGACAAATTCAATGATAAGTATACATTTAATAACTTTTCTTTGTAGTATGCATAAACAATTTTGCAAATTTCTTTAATAATAGAAGAGTTGTATTATCGAAATTGAAATAATTCACAACTATTAACTATTAATTGAAGATTTTTTATTTTTAAGAGGGTTATCTATAGGTTACACCTGTACATATTAATTTTTCCTGAACACAGATTTATTCACACCATTTAATTTTATATATACTTAAGTAACAAAATATCATATTAACAAATTTAGAATATGGTGCTGTTAGTGTTTTAACTTCTTAGTCTAAAATTTAATTCCTAATTATAATAAAATAAAAAATCTTTCAATCATGGTTTATAGTAATTAAAGTAGTAGTGCTTTATAAAGAAAATTTTGAATTTTGTTTGAGAAAAATTGGTTTACTATAAAAGTATTTTTTGAACTTGAACTCACCTATAGAATAAAATTTATGTATTATATTTATAATAGTTGCCGATTTTCGGGATGACATGATAATACCAAAAAAGAGTATTTCATAAAACAAATTTTATAACAAAAATTAGAAGTATGGAACTTTTTTATTAAACTCTGCTTTTAAGGTAATTTTATAGACAACATAAGTTAGTTCTAATATTGATACTTAAATTTGAATAAACTTTGATTTACTATTTGATATTATGATGGTATTAAATTTTTGTGATGGTATTAGATTTTTATTAAAACGCAAAATGTTGTTAATAATAAAGTGTGTTTTATAGAAAATCTTATGAAATTGAATGTTTTTTTCATTCAAAAACATGTTTATTATTGTTTACAGTATTTTAAAGAAAAAGAGTATGCACTGAATTTTTCTCAGAAAGCATCATCTAAAGAACGAACTTTTCAGACATTTAACTTATAATTTTTCTCCTTTGAAACGATCCATCGTAAATAAAATTTACGAATAATAACATTTTTTGTTTAAAATATGCGAAAAACTTGTGTATAATTTTGTTCTGTTAATTTTTTACAAAAAATTGTTAATAACAATACTTTGCTTTTTAAATGCTCTATAGCCGTAAAAGTTTAACTGAAACCTTTTTAATGCCATACCTATAGTGTTACAGCAAATTTTATTGAAATCTGAGCATGAACTCTATTACTGATAGAACTTCCTTAAAATATTTCATTTAAAAGCTTCAATATTTATCTTTAGACTCATCATAGAAGGATGATGATGGAATAATTGATGTATCAGAGTATAAACTATTTATATTAAACAGAAATTAATTCATAAGCAATGAATTAATTTAGTATACATTTAATTTTTTTTTATTTTTTCTTTAATTTATACATAAATATAAAACAAAACAAGCATTCGTGATAAAAAATTAAATGAGAAATAACTAGGAGGGCGCGCCAACCTCCTGCTGGCTATGCAAAAACGTCGCTTTTAGGATGTGGCCACAATAGCGCGATAGCTTGTTTGTCACGCGTGATGTCTCGAGTGACGACCAATCCCAACTTGGCTCGAGCGGACTTGACACTCTCGGCCACTCGAGCCAAGCTGGGATTGGTCGTCACTTGAGACATCACGCGTGACAGAACAAGCTATCACGCTATTCTGGCCACATCCTTACGTATACTTAAGGCACGACTGCTACTACCCAGAAGAGCCTTATATCTTAACCATTGCAAAAACTGTTACATCTCAAATAAGTACAATATTATTGTACTATTTTGTTTTTGAGGTTGTGGACACCATTTTTCAGTATGATTTAGTCTTAACTAGTTTAAATAATAAGATAATTAGATACATTTTTAGCAAAAACTCAATTTTTTCTTTTTAATTTTAATTATTTAGTAGTTATATAAATACTTGCGTTTCAAAATTAAAATCTAGCACATTTTCAACCTAAAAAATTCAAATATTCGCGTTTTTTTTTCTCAAATAACTAATCACATATATATTCACATCGAGTCTTTAAGTGAGTCTTTACGTCCCGAGAATCCCGAGTAGAAATGATTTTAAGCGAAAGTCAGGGCCTGTGCCGGTGTCTGATCAACCTGTACAGGCCCGAGGGGGTCTTAGGTATACATAAGAATTTTCAGAGAAGTTACGCGGTTCTAGGCCGAGCCTGGACAGGTAGCCTGACTTATTTTTATTTATAACTTTTTTATGACTTTTTACATGTATACGGGGTCTTCATATTTCGAAGTACTACCTGTCTGGATGATACTTAGAAAAATAGGGCATATGTTTAGATTTAGATAAGTTTAGTATTTAACGCGCACCAAATATTGATTTTAAGGCAACAGTTCAGGACAACTGTCTTGCGCCTCGTAACATGCCTGGATACGACCATCCCTACCATATCATGTACAGCGCCTGAATATTATTCCGACATACCTGGATGCATTTCTACTCGGGTTCCGGCCATCATTTTTTAAAGAAAGGAAAATACCTATAACACCGCTCTGGCAGAAATATCATCGGTCGGCCGAGCGCTAAGAAACCAGACAACTCGCGGGCTCCTTTTCTTCATTCGGTTTTTAGTTGATAACCACGGTAGCGAGTTAAAAAATCAAGGATTTTAACCCCCTTCAGCTTCAGTTCTCAATAGTCACAAAAATGACAAAAATAATCAAAAAAATTTTTAACGTATATAAGGAACAAAGGTTCTCAACTAAAAGGCGAATGAAGAAAAGGAGCGCGCGAGTTGTCTGGTTTCTTAGCTCTCCGCCGAGTTGTCTGGTTTCTATGGCTCTCAGCCGAGTCGTCTGGTTTCTTAGCGCTCGGCCGAGTTATCTGGTTTCTTAGCTCTCGACCGAGTTGTCTCCTTTCACCTCTCACCCGACGATATGTTCTATAATACATAAAAACTTAAAATATAAGAGTTTATTACAAAAATTATAGATAATATTCAAAGCAAACTTTTTTCAAGTAATATTTCATATATAATCAATTTCTGACGTGCTGGACCTATAAATGATTTTTAAGGCCTAAATATACCTGAAATAGTCGATTTCTGGTTATAACTTTGAATTGAATTGACTACAAAAGTGGTTTTTGGAAGCACATACGTCCATTCTATGCATCGTCAAAAATACTCTAACAAGTCTTTTAACGACCCAAATCATATTTTTGTAACACAGGCACGATTTTCGCGTTTTTTAAACCTAGAAAAAGGTCCTAAAGTAACCGGTTTCAAACCAGCGGGCATAACATTTTTGTAGCGGGCGTAAAAGATTTTCTTATACTTCTTTTTCAATAATTTTCGAGAAAATGTCTTTAACTTACCTACCTGAATGTCTTTCATTACGTTTTCTATGATAAGAAATTTTAGTTTCATTTTTTATTAGTCTATTATTTTATTGTCTAATCTTTATTACAAAAATACAAAGTTTACAAAAAATTTTAAATATGTTGAAATGAGAAAAGACAAAGATGAAAACTTCAATGGGTCTTTGGTTGCTGTACCGAGAATCCGTGAATCTAGTCTCACGTTATAGGTACAAAAACACGAAAATCCAGACCTGTGTCACAAAAAATATCGTGTGCACCAAGGGCTAAGTGGGCTTTTTGACCTCGTGTGGTTGCAGTACTCGTCTACGGTTCGCAAAACGCACTCGCCTTCGGCTCGTGCTTGCTCGCCTGCTACTCGTACTGAACGACAAACTGTACAAACTCTACACTCGGTCTAAAAAGGTCCACTTTACGCCCTTGGTATACAATATAATATTTAGTGCTATTAAATGTTGAATTTAGAGGTGATACATTTTTCACGATGGTGAAACTAGTAGTGGTTGTGCCTAATAACCAATAATAATTATGCTTTCAACTTTCTAATTTTTGTTTGAATAACAGTTTTATTATTCATAATACTTATTTTACATTCTATTGTTACTTCAGCAATCGAATTGTATATCAAGCCTCTACTTAAATTTTATTCTATACAGTTCATTTGAAATGTTATGTATAAAATGATGCTGTGACAAACCAATAAAAATATTTCAGCAATTTTAGTAACTTTCTATGGAATACTATCAATCTTTTGAAGTCAGACTGTTTAAAAATACATATATTTTAAATAGTGCTAAATTATTGTATAATTTTTATCGATTTTACTATATTTCATTATTGAATTTTGATTGTATGATAAACAAAGAAAAATGTGTATATCGCTTTGCTCACTTTGTGAAAAACTCAGAATAGAGTGCCTCATTTATTATGCCACTGGCTTGTGATGATATATAAATGTCATTAACTTAATGATAAAATAAATATAAGCATAGCTTAGTTACATTTGCCTTAAATAGTGCAACAAAATAAAAGTTATCTTCAAGTAAATAAAAGAAATTATTTTCTGTAAGAAATGTATTTTCTTGTTCTACGACGTAAATTTTATATTATATATCATTTAGATGAAAACTGAGTTAAAACAACTTTTATTCTAGAATTCGAATTTATTCAAAAATTCATGTATATTATATTTAACATAGTTATTACATTGATTAGGACTTTTTTTAGAAAAGTATTTTAAATGTTTAATTGGACTTTGTCTTTTTAAGTTTAGTAGATATAAAACTTACGAAACAGTATATTTATATTATAATTTATTTTTATTATAAAAAGAAATTAAAAAAAAACTGCTATAAAAATTTTTTATAAATCTACAAACATAGTGGATTGTAACAATAATGCAGTAAATTAACTATAATACAGATATGACTAATATACAAAAATTTTCACGAGAATAAACATTTTATAGTCACTCAAGTTTTTACAAAATAAATTATAATTAAATACATAAGTAAATATTATTATGAGTTATTACTAATTCTATATGATCATAATCAATAAATTTGAATCAATCTAATTTATATAGTTTATTTGGAATTTTCATATTTTGATGTACTAACTATTCAATTTTAATAGTAAGTACATGAAAAATTATTTACAATTTATAAGTAAATTCATTACAGTTATATCGAAAACTAAAACAATTTTTTTTATATTAGCTGTTTATTAAATAAATTTTTTAAATAAATTACATAAAATGTATATGACCAAAATGATATTATGCTAACCAGCTTTTTAATAATTTTATTGTACTAACTAAAAGTAAGTAAAAGCATTCAGATGGATGAATAAATTTTATGAACATCAGCATCTTTTATAATTAAGTAAAAAAGATGTACGAAATAAATTTGTCATATATCTATATGGATTTGATTATATAACTGCCTTTGCTTTTTGTCATTATTTTATTTAAATCTAGTCTCCTTAAAAAGCATAACAAATAATTTACATCATTTTTTACAGTATCATAATTCAACCTTTATTAACAGGTTAATAAATTTTTTTACATAGTAAACAACTTACGTTACACCGCACACCTTTTCTATGTATATTACTATAATTACTATAATGACATAATTGTATAAAAGTAAATTTTTGCGGGTTGTTACGTATAAAAAAGGTAAACTATATAAAGAACAAGTTATAGGTGTGCATAATTTCATGCGCATTTAACGTAAATATGTATGTGTGTATATATATTTATGTATATGTATATTTATAGTAAGAATCAACAATATGTACAATTTTAATTCCATTCGCTTGAATGTGCGTTCGAAAAGACCGTTATGTTTTACAAGATGCATAAAGAGTTTATTCACATTGTAAACTTATTTAAAGTGAAAAATCAAATAAAAGACCCTAGTACATAAGTTAATGATACGAGTTTTCAAAAATATTATCGACTTGTATAAAAATAGATCTTATCAGTCAGCGAGATTCAACCATACATCTTTTCGTGCGCACAATCTTTAAACATTGAATTTAACAGGCCAAGCCTTGTTTTGAAACGTAAAGCCAATGCGATCAGGAAAATTATATGCTGACTATATCAATCTCTATAAAAATCTTGGTATTTATTATTTATCGCCCGCAATACTATTCAGTTCCCGCAGAGAAGAATGGCGAAGTTGTCCATTCCATTAGAATGCAGTTATTAGGCGTTAATGAAATTTACATGATTTTTTTTTTCTGCATGCACATACCATGTGGACTATGAAAAATTCATTAGGATTGATCCTCTGTGGTTATGAAAACTTTTGTCGCTGCATCCTCGCCGGCTTGACACCGGCGAATTAAACGTTAATGGCAGTGTTCAGTCACATCCACAATAACCGATTTCTTCCAGCCAAACAGAAAATATCCTATCGCGGCGCCCAGCACCACTCCAGTACACAACCACGTGTTATACGTCATGAAGATCAACATCAGGAAATACGATAGGATTATCTGCACAATGTGCAGGACAGTTTGAAAGGCGTGCATCCATGAAAGCATCGTTGGCCTAATAAGAAAAACAGTACTTTTATTCATCTAAAATACACCTTTATCCTACTTCAAAACCACCTTATACATATATACAATGTCATTATCCGCATTACTATAGTGCGCTCATTTCAAATTCAAATTTAAGTACTCTCTTTAGATTTCTGTTAAAACTTGATCTTTCGTCGTAATGCTGTCAATGACTTACTTTTACTAGTCAATTTTTTTTCTTTTTTTATTCTTTTTTTCATAAAATTTATCATTTTACTTGTATACTTTATAAGTCATGTCTTCATATTTTGTTGGGTGGAAATGAAAAGGTTTTATATCTCACTACGTGAAAAGGTTCTATCTCAGCTGATCTTATTATAAGAATGGCCGTTTCTTTCCTGCGTTATGTACACAAGCGTATCCGTATATGCGGAACGGTATAGGCAGGACCTAAGAGATGTCACTTTCTTACACGCACGACTGAAATAGGACCAGGACCTTTTCACGCATTTCGCAGAGAAGCCGGGAATCTTTTTTACGCGCTCAACTAAGGTAGGACCTTTTTACGCGTTTTGCCGAAATGGAACGTTCTTACGCTCTCAGCTGAGATAGCATCTTTTCACGCGCTTCGCCAAGATAGCACCTGTTTCTTTCCACCCGATGATTTATTATAGCAGAGAATAGAAGAGGGAAATAGCCAAGACTTTGTTATATCATAAAAAATGCACAATGGAAAAAAAGATTAGAAACATAATTATATAGTATTATCAAAAATTTCTTAAGAAGCTACCCTATCAAACAAATCAAATGATTTATCAGTGACGTCGCTCCCGACGTATAACGATTTCAAACTCACATATGCCAAGAGCGAGCCCGTACACGTGGATTCGAGTATGGAACTTTTTGAGTTAAATTAGTGAAAACTGCTCCGCCGTAGAATCAGTGAATATTCACTAATTCTTAGTGGAAATATTCGCTATATGTAAAGTAGTAAAATTTCACTATTTTATTATAGTGAATATTCACTAATTCTACGGTGGAGAAATTTTCACTAATTTAATTTTAGAGAGCAGTATATGGACTTGGACGGCAAGCGTCCTGGTAGCGCCAGTTCACACACACACACACACACACACACACACACACACACACACACACACACACACACACACACACACGCGCGCGCGTGCATGATTGAGGACGATCAGGGTGGTGGGCTCAAGGAGATACTACACCGCGTCGTCTACGAAAACTCGAACAAACATACGTTAACATATTTATGAAATCGAGAAATTTGGGAGTAAACCTATGGTAAAATACATCTATACAACTGTACATCATAGATAAAGATATACTCTGCATACTCCACTTTGGCATCACCAGTCCCTACGCATGGTCCGAGGCATGGTCTCTATACGCATGTACGCGAAAAAGCTCGAATAAAACAACGTGGCGGTGTCACATAAACGTATCGCATGCTCGAGCTTACGTAGACGATGCAGTGTCGTCTCCTCGTGCTTGCCACCCTCTTTTTCCTCAGTCATCAGCGCTTGTGTGTGTGTGTGTGTGTGTGTGTATGAGTGCAATGTAAGTGCATTTGTATTTAATTGTAACTGGCGCTACCTGGGCGTTCGAAGTGTAAGGCTCGAATTTATAGTCAGTACTCAGTTATACTTGGAGCTGAAATTTTCAATGTATATTATATACATTGCTTCTATATTGAAAGTTTGAGCACTAACTAGAAATGCGAGCCTAAGTGTCTAGCTTCATGGACCACCCCTCGATCCCATTCTCGAATCCACGTGTACTTATGGGCTCGCTCGCCGTTTATGTGAGTTTGAAATCATACGTCGGGAGTGAACTGCGTGTGCTTGTGGATCGCATTTCTTCACACACGTTATCAGTGACTATCATCTCCCGATTTTTGGTCAGATGATTTTTTGCCGTGATTTATCAGTTGATTTATTATCCGATACATAATCTGATTAATCGGCTGATTTTTTTGATAAATTGATAATGGTCAGAGTATTTGCAAATGATTAGGATTTTCTATACATGCAGTTGCTTTTTGACAATCTACTAAAATCTAAGAATATGCTGAACGTGTGACAATCATGCTAGAATAATGTTTGTGTTTACACAGTATGAGGGCATTATTCTTTACTTACGGTTGTTTGTGGATAACTTCGCCAACCATACTAGAAGGGGCAAAAGGGTCATATACTTAAAATAATACTTAACTAAATTCTATAGGATAAGTTTAATGGCAATGCAAGTGTTGAAAAAAAACTTGTAGAGGAAATTTGAACTTACTGTACAATGCGATTTTCATCATTGACGACATTTTTCTCTTGAGGCATCGACACACTTCTGTATTGCAGAGAGTTGTACGTTTTCCAGAACAAATATTCTCTATAATATTTGAGGCCTTCATAGAGCGCGGACATGATTATAATTCCCACAATAGATCCTATAAGTCCGCCAACAGAGGAAATATTCCAGGCTTCAAAAAGAATGGTTTCGCAGTATCCGCCGTGAAACGCCATCTAAAGACAGCGTATAAGGAATTATGATGGGAGTTTTAAGCACGTTGAAAAAGTGAGCGGCTCATGAAGGAGAAAGAAGAATAATGGCTTACCGACATTCCGTGAGCGTGGTGAGCAGCGCCCGAGCAAGCGCCAGCAGTGTCCATAACGGCTTGGGCGCCGTGGCCATGGCCCATGCTACCATGATCCATGTGATGGTTGGTATTGGCGTGATCCGAATGGGCCATTGTCATATCTGGCATATCCGGCATATTCTCGCCGCCCGATGAATTCATCATCATGTGCGCCATATGGTCGTGCTCACTCATCTGCAATTTCAGATTTTACGTTTATATACTTTTTTTACACTTTCCATCACTCCATACCAGCTTCCCTCTCTGTACTTCACACTAATCGATATTGTCAAACTTCTTTACCCTCCTCTCTTTCCTATTTCTCGTTTTCCTCGAATTCATCAAAACACCCTACTGAGCGTTATACGCAATTCTTTTTTCCATTAACTTACAACTAAAGCATTTCCTGTATTATTTGACTTTTTTCATCCCAAGCTTTTCAACATTTTATACTTATTCGAAAACATGCGTTTGATATTAAGTAAGTTGAATGATAAATATCTACTCTTGGAATAGAAATCGATAGTCACGTTGTTAACGAAACAAAAAATTAGATCAGTTATTCGTAGCGTGGCTTATATTTTACAACGTATTTTCTGCCTTTCTCTTACGCTCGTTCGAAATTCTTATCCTATAAGACGATCTAAATAGTGACAATGGCTATATATTTAAAAATTAAAATATCCAAACTAAATAACAATTGCCTTTTCTTGGATAATACAAATTTCAAAGGTACAAATTAATCAAATATAAATAAATAAATTTATAAAGTTTTAATGTAACAATAATTCAGTAAATATTATAGAGATAATGAAGGAAAG
>JAPYZO010006693.1:0-27038 GCA_030522905.1 Torymus flavipes | reverse complement strand
AGAGAGAGAGAGAGAGAGAGAGACGTACAGACGGTGGTTGAAAGCCATCGACGTTGCAGAGTGAGAGAGGGGCATAGTCGCGCGAACGCACGAAAGGGCGCGCGCGGGGAGAGATAGGGGCGTAGTCAGCATAGCGCGCAGCGGCTTAATGGAGAACGCGCGGGCCGAGGAGCGAGAGAGAGAGCGACGCCGCTGATTAGAATCCTAATTGACAATTAAGAACAAGCAACTACGCCATTACGGCGAGTGATTGCGCGATTGCTCTTTCATATATAGGGTTCCCTCTCCTCTCTCTACCTCGCCTTCCCCGATAAACGATTTCGACGGCACGACGACGACGACGACGACGCCGTCTTTCCAATACCGCGATCAAAGGGACGACGGCGGGAGCTTTTTCGAGAAGTCGCGGCTGTAGAGAGGGACGTGTATACGTGTGTGCAGCGGGGCAATCAATTTACGGGGATGCTAGGTGTACCTGTGGAGAGAGAGAGTTGCGTTCGCGGAATCTGCCGGGGATGGAAGGTATGCGCGCGTGCCTGTAAATTGTTCGGGCGGAGATAGAAGGAGGGAGGGAGAGAGACGGCTTATTTGGAGGAGAAAAGGTGGGAGGGGTCGTGGGATAGATGAGGCGTGAGAAATTTTTCGATGTAAAAAAATGTGGGAGGGGAGAAGTTTGTTGACCTTCGAGTGAAGTTCTTCTCTTTTTTTTTTCTAGTGGTTCGTGAATTTAATTCGAGTTTTTGTCGGCTCAATTCAAGTTTAATGTTAGATAACTTCGATCGATTTCAAAGTTCAAGCAACTTTTTTCGAATCCGTGAGAAAAAAAGCTCGGAAAAATTCCTGAACCCGACCTGACCCCTACTCTTCCTGTACTCCTCGTCCCACGCAACTTCTGCCATACGCGCTACACTCGCGCGAAATTTGTATCTGACAGATTTCAGGGAATTAATCGATAGCTGATACAGTTGCTAAACTTCATTACAGCCGGGGCAGCAGCCTCGGCCGTCAATTTTCTCGAAATATGGCCTCTGACCCCTCCTCTCTCCACGCGATTACAAAAGCCTCAATTACGAATTCAATTAACGGACAACAAAAGCGGCGTTCCGTTCGCACCCTTAAAAACCCTCTACACATATGCCGCGTATGTATATACATTATTATACTTTTTCCCTCGATAATACAGTAATCCCGGAAAGTATAACGAGACGCTGGCGAAACTCTTAGCTCCGCTGAATTTCTCTAATTGCATTTGGAGAAAGAGGAAGAGAGGAGGGGGGGGGGGGCAGTTCCCGCGTCATGCGCGAATTGGAAATGAGAAATAGCCGGGAATCCGACGGGGCCCGGGCTTTTGTGCTAGCCCCTCTCTCTCTCGTCGACCGAGTGAAAAATTTCTCGAGAGCTGAGAGAGGAGTACCTCGTTTCTTATACATATATACGTATACATACGTCTCTCTCTCTCTAGCGGTAGGGGGGAGGGGAGAAAGAAAGATTCCATATACCCCACGGCAGCCTCCGTTCAGTTATTTCTTCATACTTTTCCGTGCCTGCGCTAGCTCGCTCCATTTTTCTCTTTCTCACGCGTAATCCGAGAGAATGCATTTCGAATGCTTCACGTTTTGCATTTTCGAACCTACATATACATAACGTGTATATGCAGTATTCGCTCGTTGTAATGAATGTTTAGAACGCTTTTGCGAGAGGGAACGAGAGAGAGAATTTTTTCGGGCGGAGAGAAAAGCCTCTTTCCCGGGCGCCGGAAATGTGATTTTGTTGCTCTGGATCAAGGGAAAAATGATTTTCCCGTTCGGTGAATTGTGTACAGCCTCTCTTTTTCGCCTCCCCCTGTGTTTGCTCCATTACAAAGCGCGCAATCGCCGATCGCGTTTAATTAGATTGCTATTTGCCGAGAGCCCCGGGATTTCATTTTTCGAATGTCGTTATACGCTTCTCGCAATAACACAAACGACCGAGAGTATACACGCGTTTTGACATATCCCACGCGCGAGTGCGCGTGCAACAGCGCCGGTAAATTAGATTTGTTATGGCACTTGTTGTTCGTCTCTCCCTCCCTATCCGCCCCCTTCGCCTCGATGAAATTACAACACATAGCCGGGATTCCTTCTTTATTGACTGCGAAAATTCCTCTCTCCCAGCGCTAGCTAGCTCGCTCACAATTAACAGGCGGCTAAAAATAGATTCTTCGACCACACGATGATCGCTTCTCTCGCTCAGTAATAACGCTAATGCGAGCGGGCGGGCGCTCAAACAAAATTCCTAATGCGGGTGGCGGGTGCGCGCGCGCGCGCCGACGTAATTACCAGCGATCAGAGGATTGAACGGACAAACGAATGGGGATGCGTATCGGGAATCTCGGTAGAGGGGATCGAATCGATTGATTGTTTAACAAATAAATCCGTGAGTGGCTTCGGATCGTAAGCTCCCGCGTGATTTCGGTTTCATTGCTTTGTGGAGAGGCGAAAATTAGAGTTGGATATTAATTTACAACGTGTCGAGCGTATAGTAGTATTATAAAACCATAGTGTAAAATTTATTTGTTAATTGCAATAATCGAGGAGAAGTTTCTCCGCGCCCGCCTTTATAGAGGAAAGTTTTCAATATCGCTTGAGAGCATCAGCTCTCGCTCTCGCCAAGTTTGCCGAGACGATTACCGAGGAAATGGTTTTTAAGATATTTTCGGGGTCACTAATTACGCGAATTGTAATATTCCGAGTAGCTCGCTCTCTCGTAACGAACTCTCTCCCTCCCACCCTTCTACTCACTCTCCCTTCAACTCAAATATTTGCCTCCGCCCACGATCCCGCCCTTTCAAGAAACTCCGCTATTTTTGTGAATTATGGATCTCGCGATTGCATCTCTCCGATTTGCCGTGTACAAACGCGCCTAATCAAAAAACAATATTTGACCTCGCGTCTTAAACCCTCTCAGACATCAAACGCGCAAATAAACACTCTGCCTCTCTCACAAAAACTCGTCTATACATACACATCTATAGACTGACCTTTACATCCACAGCTAGTCAGAGCGCCGAAAAAAAAGCGCGCAGATGGGCCAAAGAATTACCTCTCTCTCTCTCTCTCTCTTTCTGCATTATGAATAACGCGCGCGCGAGAGAGCGACGAGTGGATCAAGGCCGGACGTTTCGACGGTTTTTCCAGCACTCCCTTCCCCCACCCGCCCACTACGCGGCGGCCTTGCCGCAGCAGAGGTCGACGAAAGCGCGAGTTTATTTTTAGGCGCGGGCGCAGCCTCCTTTTTTTGCGGAGTTCCGTCGTCGCTTGTTTACGCGAGCGCGGAGGGGGTGTAGAATAGGTGGAGAGGGTGGCACTGATGCAATTATCGTGCGCGACGCGTATTGACCGCGGGGACACGGGGTTTATTTTCGGTCGGTGGATCAGCAGGTGGATATAGCGCGCGATTCGTTTGCATTCGGAGTTACGTGCTTTGTACGCGCGTGTTTATCTTTTTTACGGGGATATCAGGGTAACTTGAAAATTGCGAAAGAAAAATTTTGTCTCCGCCAATAATCACCGCCCGGAAATCCGAGAACAGACAGCCATTCAAGTTCGAGAAGACTCAAACTAAAAAACAAAAAATTAAACGAACGAAGAGCGCAATAAACTTGGCGAGCACCCTCTTCTCTCTCTCAAGTTTTAAATGGAATTTTCAAAAATTAATAGGATAAACTTATCCACTTATATGAGACGCCGCCGCCGGGGCTATACGCGAAGGGGATTTCCAAGTTCGCCGAGTTAATAAAGCGGGAGCGCGCGGAGGGGGCGAGAGAGTTTCCGAAAATTGAGCGGGCGTTGCACTTTTGAAAAATCCAGCGCGAACATTCGCGTTTCCGAAAAGCCGACAATCTTGTGAATCCCCCAAAGCAGAAAAAAAGGAAAGAAGATGAACGGTTGTAATAAAGAAATAATCGAGGCGGACGCGCTTATTTAATCACAGCAAAGCGTGTGGGCACGGGTGCGGAGGAAGAAAATGATCCAATCCCCGGGTGTACACACATACACCTACTGAAAAAGGCGTGCAAGAAGGGTACGAATTAATCCAGCGCGAGAGAGATGATAGCACGGGGTATAAAGGAAAGAGAGAGAGGGGGAGACACACAGGTAACAAAAAATAAAGCTCCCGCGCACGTGCCCACTCTATATCTATCTATATATATGTATCTATATATATATACACACACATCTAAGAACGAACGAAGCATTCCCCAGAGCTCGTGCGCGGGAGAGAGGGCGAGGCGAGCCACTTAACTCCCACGACACTCGACTCTCCAGCTATGCGGCCGGAGATAAGAGCCTGCGCGCGAAAAAGAGCATCTCTCTCTCTCTCTCTCCCTTCCTCTAGGTCTTTTAGAAAATTGCACGTGCGCGCGGGCGGGAGGGACAACGTCCGTGTGTACGTGCGCGCGAGCGTCGATGCGCCGTCGCCGGTGGCTAGCTGCTGGCTTGTTATCTCTCCACGCGCGTAATCAACGCCCGTTGATTTTCGGTGTATGTGTGTGTGTGTGTTACGTTGGATCGAGTGTTTTTGGCGTCGACGTCGTCGCCATCGCCGTCTTCTTCTTCTTCGTCGTCTACTTGATGTAAAAGTTCGTAATGGAGTCGAAGAGATTGCTTTTTAATTCCGGTACAGCAGAGCGGCAGGAGCTGCCGCGGCGCTGGTATAAATTGCGCGGAGCAAGGAGGGAGAGAGAGAGAGAGAGAGAGAGCATTGAAGTCGCAAAAAACTTTTAAGTAAATTAAGT
Source organism: Torymus flavipes (assembly GCA_030522905.1). Classification (NCBI taxonomy): domain Eukaryota; kingdom Metazoa; phylum Arthropoda; class Insecta; order Hymenoptera; family Torymidae; genus Torymus; species Torymus flavipes. Next base: position 22,261 of record JAPYZO010006693.1, on the reverse strand, counting down.
TAGGAGCTGACGGGCAAGCAGACAGCCGGAGAGTGGAGGGAGGTATAGGGCACTTCATTTCCCGGAATTAATTTCGTGCGCTCAGCCGAAAATAAGACGGGAATTCTCTCTCTCTTCGTCTGTAAGTGACCGGTATAAGAGCGCGTGCTGTTTTCGCGGATTGTCAGGGCGGAGTTGTTTTCGCGGAGTAGGATAATAGTCGATCGCTGTGCGCGAAGAATATGGAGGGCAAAATCTCTCTCTCTCGCCGATGGTATTGAGAGGATTTTTCCTACTCTCGTTCGCGTTTTCTTTCGCGGTAGGTAGGTACGCTAATTGCGTCGGAAAACTCCTTTTGTGCCGGCAAAATGGATTCTTTTACCTTCTCTAGGCGGGGGGATTCGATTCGCGGATCTAGTTAGCGTACATCGCCTCCGATGCCGCCCGGGAACGAAATCAATCGCTGAGAGGGTAGCGTGCGCACGTCAGTCTGTCTGTCTGTCTGAAAGGACGGCGGGGGAAGGTTTTCAGAATCCTCTTCGCCTCCTTTTCTATATATATGTTTGAGTAAAATAAATCGACGCGATTGCGATCTCGCGGGAATCTATCTCTTATAGACGCGACGCTCGAGAAAAGTAGATTACTATACGCGTCTATACCTATATCTGCTTTAATTGGGTCGAACGTTTTTCTCAAATTTCAACGATTTTCGGATTTTTTTTTCGTTCCGCGTCGTCGACATCGCGTATCTCTCGAATATATATACAGACGAGCAGTAAAAATTTTTTCGACGGCACTCTGTCGCTCGCGTCCCTTTGATTTCCCGGAACCTAGCGCGTATAGTGTATCGATTCGAATGACGTTTTTTTTTGTCGCGGAGGCAGGCCCTGTAAGCAACATCAATCCGAGCTCCCCTTTGTTGCATGCGCAGCGCGTATACACGCGCGTGCTCCGACAATCGCATTGTGTAATTTTCGGATGTGTGCGTTGTTAATTGTCATCGGCAATTTTTTTCCCACCGTGCATACTCTGCAACACGGTTATTATCTTTGCGCAAGAGTTTTTGGACGTGACACACACACCGAAGGGGTTTATTCGATGAAAGGGGAAGGTTCGTGTATATATACTTGAATATGTCGGTACTTTTTGGTAATGAGAAAGTCGCAAGCGCGGAGGAGCTTCTTACGGAAAGTGTAATACTCGTTTCGTCGCGCGCGGGGGAGGCAATTATTTTTGCCGTGTATTATATACGCAGCACGCGCTTTCTCGCTTTCAACGAGATACGGGAAAAGGCCAGAAGAGGGGTGGGCGAGAGAGTTTAATTCTCTCTCTTCCTCCCGACGACTGTACTCTCCCTAAACTGATTAACAAACAGAGGGAGAGAGAGCAACGCGCGCGTATATATACATTAATTTCGGGGCATAATACGCGCGCACGTGAACGCCATAGTGTACACAGCGACGCGACAAAATAGCTTGAAATCCAGGAAGCGTATAAATTAACGGCTATGCCCAGTTCTCTCTTGCTGTAGTGTGTATAAGCGAATGTGCACACTTATACAGAGAGAGTATCGCACGCAGCATACAGACAGACAGACTCTCTCGCTCTCGTACCTGTACGCGAATGATTTAACCGTGGGATGAATTTTAATTATGCTAATAGGAGATTAGATAGCGCGCGCGCTCTACGTATATCATCATACGCGCATGTATACACATTATATACACAGACATATACGAGACGGTAACGACGGGACTGGCCTGCGTATACATATACACGTACACAGATTGTCAGAGTTGTGTATGTGTATACGTAGGCTCGACGATAATCGAGCCTATAGATATCGGTAATAATTTTAGCAGAGCACATATATATTTATTTAGGAGCACTATATATACTCACACGATGTATGTGTGTGTTTCTATTTACGCGTGTAATATATCCCCTTGATCGACAGGATTTTCACGCTCGAGTTTCACGTTTATATTATATACGTATTTTTTATATTAATGTGTACTGTTTTCAAGGTAGAGAAGGTATACTCTCACATTGTTTATACACACGCTCAGCACTTAAAAATTAGAATACTATATACTACATTGATGTTTTTCAATTATTATATCACTTGTACACGAAATTTTTCTTGTATACCAATTATTGTCGTTCGTTTTTATACAATTTATCGCTCTAGAAGTTCTGTTTTCACTATATAAGTGCTGGATTTTACACCGATTATTTTTCAATGCTGCTTCAGATATTATGTCACTATCAAACATAAGAACATATAAGTGCTATTTAATACAGTACCATGTCACACTAGTACATGTTTCAGTTAGTCTTAAAATACGGAGAAAATATGATTGCGATCAGTGCCACAAAAAAAAAGTAGAGACTTAAAGTTGTATATTGTATTTAGAATTAACTTTTCAAAATAAAGCTATACACGATAATAAAAGCAACAAGTGAAGAAAGGTATGCGATGCAATACCCATAGAAAAATTAAAACCACGAAGGAAACGTTCCTTTGGTGCAGCGTATATAGGACAAGAGTATAGTTCAGAATCCAAGTAATCCTTAAAGTCCAGAATATGAAACTCAACGTTTTCTGTACAGCGCCGTCCCGTTTTGTTCCCCTCAACCGCGACTACACCTTCCACCTCTTAACGTTTTCCCACTATTACGCGACGCACCTTCAGCTACCACCATACAGATAAAAAAAGCACCGCCACTCTCAACACCCGTGGGGGCCGCAAAACGCCGCGAGCCTTTTAACGTCCGTCATCCGCTGTAGGTTCCAGAGATAGTATAGACCGTGGTGGGAGGCGACTACAAAACCCAATCCGCGCGTAAGCCAAGCCAAAGCCCCGCAAACCGAATCGGAGCAACTCTCGGCCTCAAACAAGGCTCTCGGAGCGCGCGGTGCAATTTTTATAGGCGTTCGATGTACGTCAATCGCGGCGGCCGCGCGCAGGAGAGGGAGAAACCCGATCGAAAGCTTAATTCAGTCAGAGGCTCTCGCTACTCGCTGTGTGCTCTCGAGTGGCCCCAGCGTCCGATCGATCGAGTGTGTGTGTGTGGGTGTGTGTGTGTGTGTGTGTGTGTGTGTGGAGGTATATAGAAACGGGTGGTGAGTTGGGTCGGAACTTTGGAATTTTGCGGGGGGGTTGGGGAGGAGAAATGAAAATTGGAGGGGAAGAAGAGAGCGGTATGCGGCTTTTATTGCGGTTATTTTTGTGAATTTTTTTCTCGCGCGGAGAGGGGAAGGAAAATTATTGGGAGCTGCCATCAGGTATGCCAGGAGCGACGAGGAGAAGATTGGCTTTTTATTTGGTTTCGAAGGAAAATATATATATATAATCGCGGGGGGAGAAACGTTCGCGATGATTATATATAGTTGACGAATAATTTCGCCGGGGTAAATCCCGATTCGCGAGCTACGCCCGCAGTAGTGTGCGCTTCGATCTGTTTAATCAGCCGCGTACCGTACGTGCACGTGCGCAAATATACACACTCACAGCCATCCTCCAACAACCTAACTTAAAAAACCAGTTGCGAAGATCTTCGGGCAATTAAAAATCCGGAAAACCGCTCTATCCGAAAAAAGAAAGAACCAACGTACCGCAGGCCCGGGATCGCAAACATGTGCGCGCAGAGAGAGCTTCGTTTCTCCGAGTGCAACGATCACCACACCGCTCGCGCTCGCGCAGTAGCAGCAGCAGCGGCAGGCAGCAGCAGCAGCCTCCCAGCGCCGGCGGAGCGAAGAAGAATCAGCGGCTCGATCGATCGACGGCGAGCGCCGCCGCCGCCGCCGCGACCCGGCGCCTACACCTGCCGCCGCCCCACTCCACTCAGGGTGTATACGTGTGTGTGTACGTACGTATGTACGTACGCGACACACCGATCGCGCTCTTAAGGGCTCGTCTACAATGGGATGAAAGCTCCGTATTGTCGAGCGGTCGCGAGCGAGCGTTTTTATTCTTCTTCTCCTTTCTTTTGGGGTTACGCGCGTAGCGTGACCCAGCGTGTAGGCGCGATTATATGTACGGGGCTGGGAATAGAACGTTGGAAAAGGATTAATTCTTCGATTTCGCGCGAGAAGGTGTTTGCTTTGCGTATAGTTTTAAGGGGGGTCGAGTTTCGCGATGGTCGAGGATGGTCGAGTATACGACGAAATTTAATGCCCTCCGGTGGTGGTATAGAGAGCTGCGGAGGATAGAGAGAGCGCGCGCGTGTGTGTGTTTGCCAGTGTTGGTAATTAAATTTACGTAATGGCGAGTTCTTTCGCCGCGAGGTGGTTCTTCTTCTCGCGGAGACCGGGCAGCTGCAGCGAAAGTTTCGCGTATTTGCGCATAACTTTGTATTTTAGAATTTAATTAATTTTCCGGATTTTTGATGGTATATATGCACGCGTTTGCTTTGCTCTTCAAATAGTAATGTATTAACAGAGTGTAGTATTTCGGAATTGCGGAGATAGAGAGAAAAAAAAGAAGAAAAAAAAATCTTCATCTTAAATTAAAATATATCTCTTTTGTCCTATACTCTAGCTCGCTCGAAGATATTTACGAGTAATAAGGTACTTTCTCGATGAAAGGGAAGCCGGAGAACGACGAGATTGAGACTTAATTTTCTTCCTTGATAATAAGTACACGCCAAAATATCAATTCGCCCCGAGAGAGAGAGAGAGAGAGAGAGAGAAAAGTTCCAATCAATTAGAAGCGCACGCGCGAAAACGTAAAAATACAGTACCGCACGTCGATATTACTCTTCGGCCGGGGTCTTCGCAAAAACTTTATTTCCATCTTCGTTCTCTATACCACCAAACCGAAAAAATAATAAAAACACATCCACCACGGCCCCCTTCAATTAAAACCTCTGTTGTATAACAAATATTCCTTCCTCTCCGCAGCGTTCGATAAAAAGCAATTGCACAAAATGATTATCCGGTATATGAATCGTCGGCCGTTTAAAATTCAATAGTCGTGCTTTAATGTATGCAAATAAAATGCGCGCGCTGCCTCTGTCCCCGAAAAAGAAACAATTTCCCTCCAACTTCCTCTCCCACCCCTGGCGATCGAGAATATCGAGTGCTGGCTTTTCGCGCTCTCCTCCTCCTCCCTTACATAAGAAACAAGAGCCGCGACGTTGGGTTAGGAATGGCACGGCCTGGGAGTTCTCTCCCTCTGTGTATATCCGAAAAGTCGGAATTACGGTTATACTCGCATCCGTGTGTGTGTGTGTGTATCGATTGGAGGGCCGTCCGACCGGTTGTTGGGCTGTATCACTTAAGATAAGGGGGTTCCGAGAATGTAAGGTTACGCAAGCGCCTGCCGATGTAACCGAAGGGTCCGCCCTCGCTACATACCCCGTAAAAATAATTCTAACGTATATAATATAAATCGAAATGATATTTCGTATACTATAGAACCAGCTCTCCCATCGATATACACAAAAAAAGAGGAAAACCACTCTCGTCCGCGATCGAACCGAGCCCCGGATTAACCGACCACACACACACACACACACACACATATCTCTCTCTCCTCCACTTCATCGTCAACGCGCTCTCGCGCGCCTGTATTCCCCGAACCAACATCGCCCGAGAGCATACGTCCGGCGCGCAAATACACGTCCCTCCACACATGCACACGTTCACCTACTCCATCGCGCGAGCACACGATTCTTGGGTTTGCCCAAGGCAAGGACCCACTCACATATATACAGTGGCCACTGCACATGTACTCGCGCCGGCCGAGATAGATAGAGGGGAAGCAGCAGAGAGAGAGAGGAGGCTAGTCCCGGGTCAAGGCGCTCGCTCTGTCGTGTCCACCTTACGGAATGCTGATCTAAGAGTATGCGGTCGTCCGCCGGCGTTCCGGCCCAGGTGCACACACACAGACACAGACAGAGCATACGCCTCTCGCTCTCGCTCGCTCGCTCCTCGGAGATATGCTGAGCACGCGGCAGCGCGACTGACATCGAGAATTATGCAAATGTTGTGCGAGAGCACCGTCGTCGTCGCGTCGCGAGAGAGAGAGAGAGAGAGAGGAGTGTATATGCTGAGCGTGCAGCGATTATTGCGCGAGTAAGACGTCGTCGTCGTCGTCGTCGCGAAGGCTTATAGAGGCGTAGGAGAGAAGGAGAGGGATTTCAATCGGATCGGCATATTTCGCGCCGAAAAGCTAGCACACCGGGTAGGATAGAGAGAGCGCGAGTGGCAGCAGCAGCAGCAGCAGCAGCAGCGGGAGCCACTCGACGACATATTGCGCCCCGAAACGAACGATCCTTACCAAACACTCGAGCCCGAACAATTTCGCCTGTGCGCGCGCTCGCTGCTATTGCACTTTCGTTCGGTCTCTCTCTCTCTCTTCCACGCTTCCCTATATTTTCGGCAACTTTCGCGCTCTGCCATTGTGTGTGTATGTGTATACTGCGATCGCGCGAACGTATATATACACGGGAGAGAGGTCAGTTTTAATTGGAGCCGTACGCGCGAGAGGATGAAAGGGCGGCGCGAGATATTGTTAGAGCGATACGCGATACTGCTCGCGGAAATTTTTTTTTTTTGTCCTACCTTATACTCCTTTTTGCGTATAGTTCGCGTGCGGAAAAAAAAGTTGGACCTGTGTGTGTGTGTACATGCGAGAGGGGATTTTCGGCTTTTATTGCGAACGGAAAATCGAATTAATATAGGCGCGTATACGCGGATGGATTGTGATGAAATTAATAGGAGGATGGGGATGCACGATAATCTCGTTAATGACGCGTTTTATTTTTCGGTCACGACTGTTTATAAAAATACGTATTTATTTGCCCGGGATGATGTAATTTATTTGGGACGGCGTGTGATCGACGCTGTGCGAGATATTCGTTAGTATATATGCGGATAAATAATTTAATAATTTAAACTTGTAATATTGGATGTCGTGCGGAGGTGTATAGGAGAGGGACGCGTAATTTGTCGCCGATTGAGGATTAATTCAGCATGCTCGCGCTATCGAATATGATTGGCGCGTCAAAGGGGCCCCGAACACAAACTCGCACTGCTCGCGTATTTTATGTAGCCGCTCATGTGATTAATAATAATACAACAGTACATAAGCGTATTCAATGTCGTGTATGTAGTTGGTCCAAAAGTCGTAACGCAGTAAACCTTGAACCCTTGAGTCTCGCCCGTGCATTTTTAATCGACACACGTCTCGACGCCTCGTACCTACACAACACGCTTATGTCGATAATCCAAATCCCATAGCCCTTACGTCTCGCGCGCGCCTATCCGTGTACACATACACCCCCGCAACCACACCAGCGTTGGCGGCTGCAGCTCGGTGTATGCATATAACCGACCGCGTAAACAGTTTACCGTCGTAATAATTCGCCGTATCACCCCGCAAGCGCGCACCTCGCGAATGATTCATGCGCTTCCTCACTTCCTAGCATACATACACATACACGTATCCACGAGGAAAACAAATAATTACCGCGATAATTAAATCCCGCGCTCGGTGCAGTAGCATAGCTCCACTCTCTCCTAGGCGTCGTCTTTTTCGCCAACTTCCGGCTCGCTGGCCGTGCAATCGAATTACTCCACGCGCGTCAGTTGACTCTCGGCGCCTCTCTCTCTCTCTCTAATTTCAATATAAATATACCTGGGAGAACTCTTGCGGCAGCGTTATCTATATAGGTATATATACACACAGAAGAATCGCGCGTCGCAGCCGCGGCAAAAGGCTTTGCCATTCAAATAGCTCAGTGACGGCCGCGCGCGGCTCTGCTACTCCTACTAACTAACGTTTTAAAGCCCTCGCTCTCGCGCTATTCAAACGTCGCCGTCGTCGTCGTCGGCAGCAGCTTCTTTATGCAAAACAACGAGCTCGAAATAAAGTAAACAAAGGGCTAGGAAAAAGAATCTCTCTCTCGCGTTCTCGGTTTTTCGAGCAAGAGAGAGAGAGAGAGGATCGCAACTTATAAGAAGACGACGCGGCCGCCCTCGTTGATTGCGTTCGGGACGACGGCAGTAGGAACGAGAGAGAGAACGATATTGTCGTCGGGGGCAACCGACCGCGAAAAGAGTCGCGCGCGCGAACGGCAACTCGTTAAAGAAGTTGTAGCCGTGAGAGAGAGAGGTAGCAGCGTCGATTCGCGCGAGACCAAGTTGCCGCACAAAAGCCCACCGAGAGATAGTCGTCTCTCTCGGGTTCCCGGGGAAACTTTCGTTCTACCTATCTCTCTCGGTACGCGTGTGTATATATAGAAACAGAGGCGCGCGCGCGAGTAGTAGGGAACAGTATCTCTGCCGGTCTATCTCTATATCTCTCGGCTTTTGCTTTTGTTGCGTGCGCGGAGAGGAGAGGAGAGAGCGTTATACGCGCCGATGCGCCGCTGACGATTTACGCGATAATTTTGCTAAATTTTACGGGGAGCCGGCCGTGCGCGCGCCAACTCTTTGTTCGCGCGTTCGTTCTCTCGTATATATACCTACCTCTACCCTACCTCTCTCTCTACGTTTTCTGTTTTTGTTTTTCGACGCGTGCAGAGAAGCAGCAGCAGCAGCAGCAGTGAGCGAGAGGCTTTGGCTTGGGCGGTGCCGAGAGTATGTATCGCGGCCCGGGGAATAATTGTTAGGACTTATCTGCCACTGTTCCATGTATGCAAGAAAGAGGCTCGTTTAGAGAGATTGCTTTCTCTTTTCCTTTGTCTCGCCGAGGCACTTTTTTTATTTCACCGGCCGCGCGTCTGTCTTTTTTTTTTAATGAAATATCGTGGTGTATGTATAAAGAGAGTTCGCGTGTATATAGTTCGCGATAAGGAAATATAATTACGTTTCGTTTGTTTTACGCGAGCGTCTGAGAGGGTTGAGAGTGCGGCGACTTGATAATTTTCTACCCTTTGTCGTGCGGCTGTTCGCGAGAAACTTGTCCCTCTTTGAGTGCCGCGCGGCGATAAGGTACTTTGCGATAGGACGGTGAGGTGACTTTTTTACGTTTATACTGTTGACTGTTTGACTGTTGACGGGATTTAGAATGTAGGGTATATAATACAGAGGTGGAAGGATCGCAGTTCTTTTGATTGCTTATACTGACGACAGGGACCTTATTTTGTTTTGATATACAAGTGACTGATAACAATAATGAACATAATTTTTTGCAACTTTATTTTTTGAAAAAACTACACGAGTCGAGAGCGTTGACGATGTACCGATGGAGTGGCGATGCAAGCGCGGTAATATGTGCTATAATGAGTGCGCTGTACTCTAAGCAGGAGATGAAAAGAAAAGTAACGTTGTTCCTCATTTTTACCTCATCATGACAATTTTTGCAATCCAAAAAATGAAAGAAAGAAAAGAACAGAAAAATGAATGAAAAAAAAATACATTCCATCGACATTACTAACAAATGACTGATTTGTAAAGAGGGGCTCTCTGTTGTTTTTGCCCTTAGATGGGCCGGCCATTGTCCGGGTAAACCTGTTTGTGCGAAGCATTGCCACAATAAGTGACATCAAGATGGTAAGTATTGAAAATGCCAAGCAAGCCAAACTGAGATTAACGACCGTGAAAAAAAAAGTTAAAGAGTCAGTTTAAAAAAAAAGAAGTCGAGTAACCATGCCCGTTGATCGATTAGCATCTTTGCAATTTGCATATAGAAAACGTTATAGAGACTGTATTATAATGCCAAAAAGTAATGAGCGAATGTTAGCCTGCGTTTGATTATTTATTTTTTATTTAAATTTTTTTTACTCTCCTTTTCGTTCGACATCATAAAGCGGAAACATAATCGAGAAAGCAAGTTTACTATTATATTCACCATGTGTTATGATATTGTATACTATTAAATATAAAATATAAAAGCACTCCGACGTCTCTCGACAGCATATGTACAGCCCGCGCAGTTGAGTTTCTTTCATTATTACGTTATATATGCCCGTGTTCTTCTTCTTTTGTTCTCTTGTCTGTGTCTACCCACATTATTATTATTATACCATTATTATTATACATATTATACATAATATATTATCGTATGATATCGGCTAAGTGATATTATACGGTACTATCCAAGCATCGTACGTGATCGCAATTATTTATTATATATATAAGTAGGCGCAATGATAGCATATTTATATATATACCAACCCCCTTAGGGTGTAGAGCTAATACATATTGTACATCCACTTATTGTTTTATTTATTTATTATTATTTTTTTTAATCAATTACTCCTTGACTTGTGCCACGATGAGATGAAATGATCAGTCGAGAATGAGTTTTGAGAGTTAAGTCACGAGACAGATACACGGACACACATGTGCACACGCACACACGAGCAAAAAGACACAGAGAGGCAGCGAGAAGGAGAGAAGGGAGAAACGGCGGTTTGACCCTCCGGCAAAAAGACGCGAAACTGTCGCAAAAACACAGGGACAGCAGCTGATACTCCGGACGTCTCGACTCTCTTCTCTCTTTCTCGCTTCTTCTCGCACGTATACACATGTACATTCACACATACACATATACACGACTTTTGTTTTACGACTTCTTTTTATCTTTTCGTTTCTTACGCCCACATGCATATACATATAGACGCTCGCACATACGTTCATAACACAAAAGCAGCATCGTGTACAAACATATATACACACACAGGCACACACGCTCATGCAACATTTACTATCTATATTACACATAACTACTATATAAATATTATACATAAATATATATAAATATTAAATCCCAATTGATCATACCTTGACCTAGCATACTTAGAATATAGAAGCAGGCATGCGGCATTACCAGCTTGTTTTATTGAATACCAAAATATATATCTATAACGAATATAAATGAGATTGAAGCATTATACGAAAGTCGATATATCCGACGTTATAGCCTAAACGACGACTTTAACACTTTTGGGGCGACGACGCGCGGTTTTCATTGACATACTAAAAATCATGTAGAGAAAAAGAAAGATATATTATAATACAGTCACCCCGAAAGTATTAATTGACGATTGGGACGATTTCTGCATTACGGTATTATACTACTACTACTACTATTACTACTACTACTACTACTACTGCTACTACTACTACTACTACATCCATATATATATATGAAATGCACTTATATTATGCCACCATATATAATATATCCATTCTGCAGCGACGTATTAGCGAGAGATAAAACCAGCTCGATATCTATAATATCCCGCACGCGGGCTGCACACCGGATTATCCGGTAATTTCGCCGCACCGCCATCATATACATATATATCTATATCTATAATACGATACACATGCACACATACGCTTGTACACCTCTATCTACGTGTATATATCTATACACACACACAGATACTATTATACTGATACCAACACAGCAAACGCGGGAATTATACTTTCGCCGCGTTTATACAGCCTAACGAGAGGCATATCCTATATACTACACCCGACCGGATCATCTTACTTTTGCTCTTGTATGTATATATCTATATACGAACAGACGAACACACATACACTTACACGTACACGTTACACACATGCATACAAAGGTTTTCCCGCAGAATCTGCGAGGTCATAGTACGCGCGCGCAGGGTGTAGTAGAGCAGCAGAGAGCCTGTGCGAGACGCGATACGAAGCGCGCGACAAATCGCGCTTTGAGAGGGTTATTACGGGGCGGGACACGTATAGGTGGGAGCAAAAATGCGCTTTGCTTTATGCAGAGACGGTTGGGACCCGATACTAGTATATATTCGAGTGCAGTTTAGCGTGTAGAAGGGTATTGTAGCGTATGGAGGGTTTGTAACGCGAAGGGATCGGGTTACGTGTGCATGTATGTTGATGGCTTATGGGGCGTATGAGAGCGAACGAGTGATTATACAAAGATGATGTACACACTATATAATACGATTGAATATCGAATTTCGACGAGCGATTGCCTTCAAAGGACATTTTAAAATAAAAAAAAAGCGGTGTCTTACACTCGTCGCGTTTCATTCACCGATGATAAACAGACGCACATCCAACTTCGACATTCATACCGCGCTACCGATTCGCGAGGGAGAAAAAACGGGAGAGAACCGCATCAGCACTGCAGTAGCCTCAGCGTGTAATTAACTGCTCTTCAATCGCGTCGCTCACGCTGAAAAAAAGGCCCGCCGCCGCGGCCCGGCACTCTCGCGTATATACCGCGATTACATTAATCAGCGCGTCCAAACATTCGCGCGCGCGCATAAATACACACATCCACCTTTGGCGGTGTGCACTAGCTCTCTCTCTCTCTCTCGTCCCTTTCACGGATTTTTTCCCGGGGAAATCCCCGCGCCGAATTAACGAGTCCGCTGTACGCGTACGTGTGTGTGTGTTTGCCCGTCGTCTTTGTTTTTCCCGGACGCTCATTCCATTTGCCCGATCGCACCGCTGCTGCTACCGTCCAGGACACACGACGAGGACGACGAAAAAACACACACACACACAGGCTGACCAATCGCGCGCGGGCCATTGTGCCGCGTGACCTCGTTAAGGAGTGCGCGAGTGCGCGCGCGTAACGAGCTTTTTCCGAGAGAGAGAGAGAGGGTGAAAAGCCTTTGCGTGGTTCTGCATGGGTGTGTGGAAAGTGTTAAAATTTGAGGGTGTGGATTATGGTGATGTGTTTGATAAGGGAGAGGTAAGTAAGTAGTAACAGACAGCGGATGAGTTGTGGTGGTGCCTTGGTTGTAAGTAGTGACAGACAACAATTGAGTAAAAATAATACTTTATATAATATATAAATCACAAGTGTGACGAAAAATATTTCCTTGTACAAAACGTACTGAAAACCTATTCACGATTCTCTACGCAACGAGGGAAACCTAGAAAAGCTGAAAGTGTAGTATAGACCTAACCCAACGCGACGCGGTCTGACGGGACCGCGCCCTATACTACTTGATATATCCGGTAGCGAGCTCGCGCGCTCACTTGAAATCTTGATAGTCTTTAAAAAATACGAAATTAAAAACGGATCCGGATGTGGGTCAAGAGAATTCGCGGCCGCGCCACGAGTGTAATTCCCCCTCGGCTTCTGCACTTCTGCGCTAACGTAACAGTCTTTCAACGTGTGCGAGTGATCGGCGAAATATCGCGCGCGGATAAATAACCGCAGCAGCGTTATTTCGCGCGAGAGAGGGAAACGTAAGTGGTTGTTACGTCGGATGGTAATTAATTACTGTCTGTGCTCGGGGAGCGTGCTTGTAAAGCGAAAAAGAGGGAAATTTTTAAATTGGCTTGTTTACCTCGTGTATATACATTGGAGGACGTATGTTGCAAGCCGCCTGTATAAAGTGTCCCGTATATAAAAACGCGATCGTAAAATTTGAGCGACGCTTTTGTTTTTGTTCGTTACGTAAATGACATGCTCAAGTGGAAATTAATTAAAAAGTAATTTTCTTTGTACGCGAGGTGTTGTGTCGGTCAAGAATATTTCATCAAGTATTTACGAAAAAAATTATATCCTCTGGGGAATATAAAACTCTTCTTCTTCCATTTTCCATAATATTATATATACCTTATATATAAAAATGACATTTACAAACGTAATTGGCGTACCTTTCCTCTCGACACGTCTGCGAGAAATAACCCATATCCTTCTATCGCGCGACGATTCGATTGTATCAGAGCGCAATTCAGCAGCAGCGGCAGCAGCAGCAGCAGCAAAGGTCAAGAATCGTCACATCATCAATTTATGACGTCAATTCGCACTCTCGTATATATATACGCCGGCGACTCGACCCGCGCGCTCGCGTCGGGGCCGCGTCACGTATAGATATATAACGCACCGCCGGGCACATCCCACTTTTATGGCCATCCCGTAAAATAAATTCGTGACAAACGACGACGCGGCGTTTCAGCAACTCTAAATCAAACAATTTGTCACCGGAATTTATTAAGTTTTAAACTAGCGCCGCTCTCGAGTTCTCTCGCTTGCATTCCGTAAACAAATATACTCGACTATACATACACCTTCGTAACAACTCCTCGAAAGCCCGGCGTAGGTACGTATTATTATTCGTCGAAAGAAAACTCGCGTAAACTTCATCGTAAACATTTATTACGGTTTATTGCGACGGGAAGCGAGCGCAATATAAAACAAGCCTGCACGCGCAAAAAGCGCGCGAGCTCGATAAAAATTAATTACTGCGATAAATCTCATTCGAAATTAATCAGACGTCTCTCGCAGTGTCGTATAGCCTTGCACTCTCTTTATACGCGAATCTTCATTTAATAAATGTTTAATCGAACCTCGAGTACTGCAGCACTCGTGTTCCTTCCAAAGTTCAAGGCTCGTTCTCTCTCGCACTCCCCAAAACATACACCTCTCTCGGCACCAATCACAACAAAATTATTAAAAAATAATAAAAAAAGGAAAAGTAAGTAACCCAGCCCTTCCCTTCCTCTCTCTCTCTCTCTCTCTCACCTTCCACGACACACTCGTCCCTCCTCCTCTATCTTAAAAAAAGGCGCAGTAGCTCTCACTCGAGAGAGGCTAGAGAGTGAGAGAGAACCGAGCATCGGGGCTGCTGCTGCAGCTCTGCATTCGGCTGCTGCTGCTGCTGCTGCTGCTGCGTCCGTGACCCGGTTTCTCTCTCGCTCTCTCGCTCGCTCTTGCGCGCGCGGCTATGAATTGCTGAATATACCCCGCCTTTATCAAAGTCGCGGCCAACGTCGTCGTCACGAGGGCAAAAAGTAGGCCACTAGACGCGCAGCTAGCTAGCTAGCAGCAGGGTAGCAGCACCCACACACATTTCGTCAATGAGGAAATTGAATAAGCCGTAGGTAGGGTAGCTGGAGACAGAAAGAGAGTGAGATTGCGTTAGGGCAGTGTATACAGTGCTTATGGGGGATTGTAAATAATTTAATTTTTAAGGAGAGAGACGGGATAGCCGCGGGTGTATAAAAGCGTTAAATTACTCATTAATATTTAAACCCGGGGGCTGGGCGTTTCTTGCCACGCGCGCGCGTCGTCCCTGCTGCTGCTGCTGCTTTCTTTGCCGGGAAAATTAATGAATCGTTTAAAACTCATTTCCGCGTAAAAAACTCATTAAATTTAAATGGCCCGCCGAAATGCCCTCTCTTTCTCACTCCCTCATCTCCTGGTTCACATCCTGTGCAAGAAACATCCCAGACGTTTGCAAGAGAGAGGAAAAAAAACACACCCACACACACCCCGAGCGAAATTAAATCTCGCGATCGATGCGCCCGCACCCACGCGGTTTTAATAAACCGAGAGAGCGGCGAGTATCAATACCAAGCGCGCGGCGATAATCAGGCCGAATTTGTCCGCAGCGAGACGTTGCGGACGGATATTAATGGCGGATCGAGTTTTTGCGCGGAATTCCAATAAACGCGCGGGCGCGGCAGTTCGAATTATGAAAAATGCGTCGCGGATATATATATTTCGCGTCGGACGCGTAACGAGCTTCCGATAGTTTTTTTCCAGCCCCGAAACCCGCGTATTAACTTCGTTACGAGTGGAAATGAATGCGCGGCTGACGGCCGCAACGTCGGCTTTTTGCCCGCGCGCGACGAAGCAGCTGCGGTGTGCATCGCGCGTATTTTCACCCGACGTATAATTAAACGGGAGCGCGTGGCAGCGGCCGGTAATTAGCGCGTATTTTCGTCGATACGCCTGAAGGTGATTATATGTATATATGTATAGGATATCGCGTGAGGTGAGGTATACGTTCATTTTTTTATTATTAATTCTGAGTGGAAAGAGCGGTTTCCAGGGTATAATGTAAGCTGATGGAAAAATTCAGCTCCTTTGAAGAACCACTCGAGTTTTTATACAGCCGCCGCCGGCGTTGGGATCCGTGTTGTATATGTATATATATAGCGTTCTATTATCATAAAACGCGTTAACGCATTGTGTGTAGTCCTGATGAATTATGTAAAGATGATTGATGAAGAGACGGGAGCACGCGACCGAACTGATGAAATTTTCAGGAAGCGAGAGCTTCTTTCTCCCGCTGTCGGGACCGCAGCCGTTGAACGTCTTTTAATTTTATGGACGTGGTCGCTTTATCATCCGATCGTATATACTTTCGAATGAAAAAATTATCCATTAAGTGTGCAAACTTTGGAAATAATTATAACCAATCATTACTTTTTTAATATTTTGGCAGAATAAATTTTACGATGAACGAAGGAATACGCGAAACAACGCGAAAATGCATAAAATATTAAAACACGGGTATATTCGGGTAAATGACCTTTTAAAAATTTTTGCATAATAGCCACTTTGCCAGACGAATTTTACAGCTGAATATTTTCAGTCGAGCCGCGCATGACGACGAGTCGGTTAAAAACGCGCAGTAACACAGCGCAATTAATTTGAAAAATGGAAATTACATTCGAATTAATAGTTAATCTAGCGAGCGCAGGCGAGCACGCGTATATACCGGTTAATCGAGAGAGCAATTTAGTTAAGCTTGAAATGCATTCCCGGAAATTCTCGTGAAAACATCCTCCCCTGAATCAAGATAATTATTTCAAAATTAAAACCTACTCTCGCGACTATTCCTTCCCACGTTCTCCTCTCCCAAAAATAAACCGAATATAGTATACAAAGCAGCATGCAAAAATAGCCACTGCCGTCCGCCAAAAAAGTGACTTATTCACAGCGTCGAGCGCTGAAAGGCTCGCGGTCTCCTCTTTTCGCGAGTTTTTGGCATATCCTCAAGCATTCACATATATAAGATGAAACATATCCGAGGCATCCCGAAACCACTCGCGATTTCAGAAAAAGTAGATACGTAACCTTCCCCTCGTGCACCCGCCCGGGGCTATGACCTCCGCGTTTCAGAAAAGACCGTTGCTGCCATAGCCCGCGTACCGATAAACAGCTAATGGACCGCTTGCACATACGCCAATCGATTATGTTAGAGTACGCGAGTATGTGAATTATTCAAAGATCGTGTGTTTTTACACGGTACGTGCTTCTTATCGAGGGTTACGATTAAATATGAACACGGGGCGAATTAGTATTTCGCGAAGGCGGTGGCGCGTGTTGAATATTGTATAAATAGAAGAGGCGGCGGCTACATGGGGGTGGGAGAGTGCGGGAAACGTAGTTAGAGGGGAGTACCTTCGCTAACTTCGTTGATAACCCTTTGAGCACAGCAGACACGTGTACGCGTATACTACGGAGTTTGGAAAATTTCGTTGCCCCGTGGGTAAATAAGTCTCATGTGCCTTGATTTTCCCCGATAAAACGTTATAGCGAATTTAACGAAATATTTTCGCAAAACAAACACACGCGTGATATGTTTTTCGAATTTATAAAGTATTATTTAAAAGCGTGAATATAGATTTTTTTATACAGCGCGTGGAATATAATGAACAAACAAAACGTGACGCGGAGAAAAAAGTACGCCAGTGCAGCAGTCCGCATGTAACAATAAATCCGAATCAAAAACTGCAATCAAACCGCGTATATACGCGCGGGCGACGGCGTGGCTGTAAACTCGATAACAAAAGGAGCGCGCGCAAAAACTCAGCGTCGAGATTTCAATGAATTTTTCCCGCGAATCTTTTATAAATATTGGCTTTTTATTATAACGACGCTCTCGCGATACTCTCTTCCATACTGTTAAATTGCCTGCAATTAATCAATACCAGCCGCGCGCGCGCGCGCGTTCGCTCTATTTCTCTGGCTCTTCTCATTCAAAACAATCCGCGAGCTCGACGTACACATAAAATTTTACGAGCGAGAGAGGAAGAGAGAGAGAGAGTGAGTGAAAGAGAGAGAGAGAAAAATAAAGGACGAACAAAGGCAAAACAAAGCGCATTGTACTCTCTCCTCTCTTCTCTCTTCACTCGCTCGCTGTAAAATCGAACTCTCGCCGCTCTAACGAAATTAACTTCCATTAAGTCCAATCAGGCCTTCGCTGTTTTCTCTGAAAACGTTATATATAGCGACGCGAACGGCGACGACGACGACTTCGACGTGCGGTTTATTCGATAAGTTGCCAGAGAGATAGAGTTTTATTCTTCGCAGTGCGAGAGAGGATGAGTTTTAACGCGGCCGAGAGTCTGCGCGACGGCTGAGAGAAACATTTGCTTGGAGAGAATTTTCTCGCGCGTGACGTACACGTCGGCACAGCAGCGTGGCGAAGTTCCTCTCGTTTCCCTTCCTCTTTTTTAACTTTCTTTCTTTCTTCAACGTACGTATACCGTACGTCAGCGTTTCCTGCGCTGTTACGTAATTTCGAGGGTCCGGAAATTCAGTTTGTATAAATAATTTTACTCCAAAACGGCAGGGTGGGCTGCTGCAACGAACCGTGCGAGCGCTATTTCGGAGCGCTGATATCCGAGCGAAACTGAATTAAAATGTATAAATAAATAAAGCCGAATATATGGTTATTAATAAACTAATAAAAATCGACGGTTATCGATGGTTTTTTTTTCACGTACGTATATATACGTTGCAATATAAATATTCACCCGAAAATGATGAATATTTTTGTTTTTTCAATTTATATAAAGAATTGTCCTTTTACAGTATATTAAATTTCGCCGCTATTATTACACAATTCCACGTCGTCGTCCTCTTTCAGCTAAACTAAAACGGTCAATCATTTCTAAACCAGCTAAACACAAGTGCGCGCGCGCAAGCTTTAACGCGTGACCTATACGTCGCAAAGTCGTCGTCGTCGTCGTCGCCGGTTTACGAACTTTTAACGTCCTCGCTCACACACGTATAGCAGGCGAGAGAGAGTAACTGTCGTGTGTGAGAGATAACACGACGGAAGGGGAAGAGACAGTGCGAAAGAAAGCGCGACGATTTATCGCCGGCTGAAATCTCGAGCGGAAAACGATCAATTGAGATTGAAAGCTTGCGAGCGAGCGAGTGTATGTAGCTGGGGGAAAGACGTATGTGTCGCGCGGGCCGATGCGAAGGCTTTATCGCGAGTATAAGGTGTATAGATTCTTGTCAGGAGACGAAGAGGTGGAGGGAGAATTGAAAGAGTCAGTTGTAGTAAGCTCGCATAGTTTGTTTTGCTGCACGGTGTTGTTTAGATTTATTAAGTGGACCGTGAGGTATGCTTTTTTAAGCGGTTGTGTAGGTCATGATTAAGGTGTGCGACACGGTTAGCTATAGTTGGGGAGGACTAAAAATACCTCGCGTCATTTGTTTTGATTATATACCAACCGCGCGGAGAGAATCATGTGACGCCAGAATGAATATTAATACGAATATACCCTCACTTGTGTTTAACATTTCATAATGACTAAATAAATACGTATAAACGTGTTTGAAAGCACTGTCGAGGGGAACGCGTGTTAAAAATTTTACTGTGTAATGCGATCCTGATTAAAATAATCTCATTA
The DNA here is from genome assembly GCA_030522905.1 of Torymus flavipes. NCBI lineage: Eukaryota > Metazoa > Arthropoda > Insecta > Hymenoptera > Torymidae > Torymus > Torymus flavipes. Next base: position 2,925 of record JAPYZO010006693.1, on the reverse strand, counting down.
TATAAACGCGTGCTTGAATAATTCAACTGCGTCATTAAGAGACTGAAAATTTCATCGTGTTTTTCCATGCTCAAGCTCCTCGTGTATAACAATGATTATTTTAATACCAGTCACCGCCAATCAGCAAACATATATAATGTTCAAACCAATTTCCAAATAAATTACCTACCACAAAGACGCTAAACCGTCAGGCGACACATGCGCGTCCACTTTATTTATTACCCGATTTATAATATAAATAGCCCGTTCTCTCTATCTCTCTCTGTCTCTCCTCCTCCTCCTCCACCAGCGAGGAAAAATAACGAGTTTAAAAAAGTCGCCGTAAAAGGTCCGATAACACCGTAATAAAAGCTCGCTCACTCGCGCCAGCGGCGCTGTAGCGATCAAATCTCATCTGTGCAGAGTCATCGATCGGTCAAAGGGCAGAGCTTGCGCCGCGGCAAAAAACATCGTCCGACGACGAGATAAAAAATAAAAGACAGCACGCCCCTGCCACTATTACTATGTACACGCTATAGAGATAAAGAGTCGCTCGCTCGCGTCTATGATGGGAAAAAAGGCGAGCGGCAAATTATTCCTGGCGCTCATTAGGCCGGAATAAAGGCGCAATTTGTCCAACGCCACTGAGCTTTTTACCGATAGTATAGAGGTATAGTATATCTCTCGTCGTCTATACGTACGCGACGTGTGTATCGTACATATACATAACGGTGCGCAGCGAAAAGCTCGCGCTGGTATGTATCGCGTCGAAAAACGTTGTCGCCCTGGCTGCGGGCTGTTTAGCGGTTTACGACGTGGCGCGGTCGCCGCTGTCGATATATATACGCGGGATTTAACTCGCCGTAAAGCCAGCGCCGGGGATAAAGATACGATGTGCGCGGCTGTATATGGGAGCTTTTGTGCGTGCGCGCCTGTCGCGGTATTGTCCTGTGTGCGCGGGGATGTCACTGCAGGATTTTTGAACGTGCAGAAAGCGAGGGGACATTATATTTGGCGGAAAGGGGTTTTTTAGGAAGGAAAATTGACTGACGTTGTGTCTCGATTCGGTGGTTATTACTTTCTTGGCGTGAGTAAAGATGAAGTTTATTGTATCGAAAATGTCAAGTTAGGGAGTGTGTGGAAAATTTAAATGGAGTTCAGGGGTGATAAAGTAACTATTTAGTGTAGAGAGGATGAGGCGAGAAAGTAGTACGTAAAAGTTTTTGCTTTATGTTAGTAGAATTCCTCCAGTAATTAGAAATGCGATATTCTAAGCAAACAATTATTTTAACAAATAGGCAACGTACACAATTCGTCCACTCCTCTTTGTTCAAGTTAGTTTCCGTTCAAACTAAATTTTGTTTAAAGCCAAATTAACTAATAACTAAAGCACCTTATCTCTTTAACTAATCAAGAACCACAACCCCCAAAAACAAAAGAATAATCCTTATATACCCATCGCAAACTCGCTATATACCCTTTCTACTATGTGTGCACTTTAACCCTATACAAAAGACGCAAACCCTCGTTCGAATTAAAAGTTACACGTTTTACACTAATGTCCGCCGGCGAGTTAGCCGCGCTTTGTTGAACTTCCATTTTCCCGCCTCCTTTTTTCCCCCGTTCCTCCTAATTACACGGTGGGCGCGAACTTAATTAGCCTCGCTTTTCACTTCCCCTTCCTTCCTTTTTTTTCCATCGCCGGATAATTCGCTCCTCAAACACCCGCACGTGTAAATTTACACTTTACATCATGTGTCCACCCTATTTCACCCCTCCCACAATTACCGAAAAATCGCAAATAATTCACCTTTTGCCTTTTTCAAAGCTCATTCGCCAACACTCATCCTCGTAAATTCAAGTTACAACCCTCTCTCTCGTGCACTCAACAACCCCGCGGGCACGCAGCAGTCGTCGGGGCGATATCTCTCGGGCGAAGCTTCGGACAGTTAAATTTTCAACGCTCGCTCGTTCGCGCGCCGTCCGCGGCACGCGCCGCCACTCCGCAAAGACAGATCGCTGCGCGCGATTGCAGGGCTGACGGCGGAGTTTCGACCGATCGGGCCGATTATTCCATTTGCTCCAATTAAGTCCTCGGCGGTGGCCTCCCGGCCGATAATACCCTTCGGCCGAAGCGCGTGATATCGACGAAGGGTGAGAGAGGGAGAGACACGTATAAATATAAGCGGATTTGCCAGAGCCGAGCGATGTTTATAGATTTTCCACCGACTCGTATATATATATAAATGCGGTGTGGGGGGAAGAGATTGATTTGTTTAGTGGTTGCGGGTTGGGCTATTGTTGTCTGTTACTACTCAAGGTTGAATGTGTAATGTAGTTCGAGATAAGAACGTTTATTCGCAGGCTGGGTGATGTTAACGATGTCTGACTTATCGTGACTGTTACTACTTACGTTATATTTATAGAGCCATGGTAATAAGGCTTTTACGCGACGCTAATGTAATTTATATAAGGCTGTAACTTTGAGTATCTGGTAGCGGTAATTGCACTCGCCAAAGGATAATATAAGAACTCTCCGACCCATAACCCCTTTTTATTTACCCTCTAAACTTACCCTCGTCGAGTACATCTTATATATAATGCCTAAACGCACTTGCGAGCGCGACGCGCTTAAATCTTATCTGTAAATACCACTTGAGCGAATCGATAAATTCACACCGACTGCCGCGTAAACACACTTACACACATACACGTAACGTATCGTCGCGAGCCAATAAAACTCAATTTATTAGGGCGGGAATATACAGTGCGCCCCTCCGCGCGCGCGCCGATAAACGGGGCTCGTTAACTTTATTTCGCTCTCGCCGAGCGCCCTGAGATACCGTATAGGTATATATATACAGACTCGCGCTCATCCGTATGTGTACACGTATATACACACATACGCCGGCGACGAAGGAGAAAATGCAGCGTCGATTACTACAC
>JAPYZO010006692.1:0-10934 GCA_030522905.1 Torymus flavipes | reverse complement strand
TGGTAAACATCGGGTAATACAAGTCCGATGGAGATGTAAGCTGATTCGAGATATTTTCTTCTTTTTTTTCTCGTTTCCGGGTGAGTCGGAATGGGATAGCGCCAATCTTTTCCCTCTTGCTGGAACCAAGTCAGAATTTAATTTGCTGACTTTTGCGATAGCATGCGGTGAAAGTCTGTATTGTGATTATTCCAAGTTATTCTTTATGAAGATGAGTTATCTTTGCGATTAGGCAAGTTCATGGTTATGATATATTGGGATCTATTTTTTCACTTATAAGTATAGGTACATATATAAAAAAAATTAGTATGAAAGTATATATTGTGCAAAGCCACACAAAAGCTGTTGAACTGATCTGAATAATTGAGAATTAGAGTCAGATTTTAATGTATAAGTTTAAAATAAAAATTTCAACAAATTTTTGCTGCATAATTGAAATACAGAATATAATTTTTTCTGTAAAATTTATATCAAAGAAATTCCACACTTTTACATATACTGTGGCGTGGATTGTAAATGAACGATACAAGTATCAAGCGAACAATTCAACGAAATAATGTTTCATATGAAAAACTTAATTTTTATTATAATAAAATACTTTATTATTAAAATGTTATATGAAAGAAATGAAATAAATTGAGTAAAATTGTACAGAAATATATATTTCAGTTGATTGATAATTTTAATTAAAAAGTTGAAAGGCGTGAATGATTTATTACATGATAAAAAAAGCTCACTTTCACATTTTCAGCGTTTGGTTCCTCACACCTGAAAAAAATCACAGTAAAATAATTGATAGCTATCGAAAACGAAATATTTATATTGAAGCTGCCTGCGTTATAGATTCACGAAAATATCTGAAAAAGATCCATTGGGTGGAAATAAATGTTCATTACACAGAGCGTTGTTAAGCATTTCTTTTTTTTTAATTTAAAACGCAAGCTTTCGCAGAATAGATTCATTACCAGAATGAAAACAACCCTGTTCAAAGGTTCAGCTTATCAATTGTTTAGTTATGTATTATTTTAGCCGACCCATTAAAGATATTGTTACGTATGAGTAGAGTTTCAATAAATTCAATCAATTATCAACATTACAATCTAATAATACGTTGTTAGTAATCGGAATATTTATCTCTGTTTAACGAATAATAGACTATAGGTATTATAAAGAGCCACTGAAATGTTTCAATTAATAACAATCAATAAATGCAATCCATTATCAATATTACAATCTGATAATACATTGTAAGTAATCGAAATATCTACGTCTGTTTATCTAATCATAGAGTGGTATTATAAAGTGTTACGGTAATGTTTCAATTAATAACGAATAATACAAATGTACAGTTATAAAAATTCAGATTTATGAAAACGATCTCATAACTATTAAAAAGAAAAATTATAAATACCTCTTTTCCCTAGTAATTTGAATTTATCATTACTCATATTAACCATCAAAACTTGTCCCTCTGCATCTGCTCTACTTTATTCCCACAACATTAGCTCCACTATAACCATTAGCACAACAATATTCACCACGAAGAAACAACCCTCCAAGACAAAAAAAACTCCCAACAGCCACTCCAACCGCGACACATTTATACCTCAACCTCATTGGTCTGTCTGACCCGAGACTCCCCCACACTTCTCTTTAACGCTTGCACACCTCTATTTCTCCCCCCGTATTCCCTACCATTGTTTTCTCCATCAGCGGACAACGAGCACCTTGGCAATTAAGAGGCTCGACTCTTCGCCGCGTGGGGCCATCTCTCTCTCTCTCTCGCCTCTAAGAGGGCCATTATTATAAATCACAACAATATCGCCGGCGCGGCGTCGTGTTTCGAAGCTGGCCTCGGAGGGATGATCGTCGCGGTCAAGGGGTTGCCAATGGAGAAAGAGATAAATGTGGAAGTGGAGGTTACGGATGTCGGTCTCAATTGGCCGCTTTGTTTCTTCTTTTCGTTCTATTTCTGTATTTTTTGTATGATTGGCCGTGCTGTGAAGCTTTGTTGATATCAATTTTAGTGGTGTGGAAACATATTATAATGTTAAATGTTTAGTTGTACATACTTTTTACAATGATATGGTTATTATGGTATTTGTATACAAATATAAAAAAGTAATTATACGGTTATTAAATCACGCTTTATTTAATTTACCAGCTAAATACCGACTACAAGTTGAATTCTCATTAAATTTGGTCAAAAGATTGATTAATTTGAAATTGAAAAATAAATTATAAACCAAGCTCGTTATTTGTTTCCTTTGTTCTCGAAATTAAATTGAAAAGGCAAAATGGACGGAAATTGAAATTTATTTACAGTAAGTACACGCTATATACTTCATAGTAACAAAAAGCCTCGTGCCCTCAAGATATAGGATACCCAACTTCTGAAAGACAAAAAATTAAAGTACAATCCTTCGCGGCCCCTGGGGAAACTTAGAGGAGAACACTGCTAAAGTTCATGAAATAAAACGGAAGAAAAACTGTTCTATATATATTTACTGACGCATATATTTTGTCGTATCTTATTGACTGTTCTTGCGTATGTTTGCTTTCATATTTTAAATTATAGATATATTCACGTAAAAAGCACTTATTATGTGGGTCGATCCTTTAAAAAATTTCAGCGCCAGTCGTATGAAAGGTTGTTTTTACGTTGTTTTTCTTTTTCAACCCTGAATGTCTTAAGAGAAAATATTTTATATTATAACTAAGTAATTTAAGAAGTTTCATTAATTTAGGTGAAAATAAAAATTTAATTTCGTACTTGATGAATTTTATTATTATAGAAGAAGAAAAAAAAACAAATAAAGAATAAAGAAACAAAAAAGCTCATGGAATCACCGGTATAAAAGAACTTCCAACGAAATATTCAGTTTATCAAGTTATGGAACAGTATAAATCATTTTTTACAACTCAGTGAAATAACGAAAGAAATTTATATGGTATACAAACTTTCATAAAATACAAAATACACGTGAAATCTTTATACAAGCTCAATATATATAAAAAAAAAAAACAGAATGCAAAAATACCGTTGCACCTCGATAATACAAACTGCAGACAAATCTTCATTCCGCAACGCACTCAAACTTCAAACGCACTACAAATAATAGTTCTTATCTCCACACGATCAGCCCGAAATAAATTCCGCCATCCCAGCAACAACGCAAAAACCCACCATCTCTTTAAATCTTTGAACACCCCGACAGCCATAAACAACGCTAGCTAAATAATGCGTCCCCGGAGCATCCTCAATTACCCTTCGCTCCAATAACTAACGCACCCGCAGCTCGCATTAATTTATCGCCCGTAAAAACTCCCCACACCTGTTATTAAGCCTCTCTCTCACGCGCAATTCAATGAATTCGATAAGCTCATTATACACGGCGCGCGTCTCTGCGTCGAGTGAAATTTCCGCGACGGCCCGGGACGGATACCGTTATACGTACGTGGCAGACGATGAGAGTGCGAAGATTGTGGCTCTGCGTGTGAGTGGGTGTGTGCGTATTATGTGGCGTGTCGGTTAGGAGGTGGGATAAGGCGGAGGTGTAAGGGAGGATGTTGGGAAATTTCGGAAGGGGGAAACCACCACTGCGTTGACGCCCTGAACTTCGCTCTGGTTGACGAGGTGAGCGACAAAGCCTCGACAATTATTTTGAACATAATAATAAGATTTGCAGTGTACGTTCGTTAGTGAAAAAAAATAGAGAATTGTTTTCGATGTGTAAAAATATGTTGATGTTTAATTGATGTTGGAAATTTTATACTGAATGAGGTAAGGTCCGCGTGCGTAAAGTACTATTTTTTTGAGTGTCAAACTCACACTCATACCTGCAGACTTATTTTTCTCGTACTATAATAGCATCGAAAAGTACTACTTGTATATTCTTTACTTTAGCAAATGGCTTTTCATTCCTCAAAGCCATTTCACTCTGAAGCATTTTGATTCCCGCTAAATAAATACTTTTATAATGCCCATTTCGTAAGTAAACAATTACGCGATAAATTGATGCTCTATACAGAGAAAAAGATTCACGCAAATGGTAAACACAGTTCACTCAATGATATACTTTACTTTTTCAGAGACTAAAGTACACTACCACCTTTAATAGCACACAAATATTAAATGTTCATGTTAACCAAACAAATATAATTGTAAAGCATTAAAATCATATTGCACTATTCACATGAACAACATTTGCAGCCGCAGAGGAAAATCCACTTCAAAGGCCACAGTCAAACTGTGGTAAATAAATAACGACGCCGCGAACAAGACAGCGACAAAAGCTACTTGCGGCAAGAAACTCTCTGCTCCCTCCCTCTGTCTACACACACGCGTGCACAACCCTTTTACTCGTGGACTCCGCACACATTTCGCGCCTCTGATTCACACACACTTAAACTTTTAACGCTAACGAGAGAGAGGAACCGAGAGAGGAGGGAGCATCAACGCACGTATACGCCCAGGCTTTGTATGAATAATAGAGAAATTACGCGATGAGGCGAGTTAAGGGAACGCTTGAGGAGCGCTTTCGGAACGACGTACTGGCGTATTGTTTCCGCAGGATGGTCGAATAAGAGAGGGAGCGAGAGGAAGTGAAGAAGAGGTTGCACTGCTGCGTCGTAAATAAAGCATTATTTACGAGAGGAGGATCTGTAGAAACGCTTAGTGTGCTGTTTGGATTTCGTCTGTAGAAGCGCGCGGATAACGCGTGCGAAATTATTCAACATGACCATCCCAATGATTTTGCGAATTGGTATTTAAATTGGTTGTCGATTTTCTTTTATTTTTATGGGAATTGAATTTTAATGGGATATAACACTTTACGTATAAATGTGGGTCTCGATTATCGCAAAAATGATTTAAATTTTCGTGTTCGGAACACTATCTAAAATATTAGCACGATTATATTTAAATACGAAATGTATGTAAATAAGGTACTTTAGTAGAAGCGAAAAAGTGGAGTTTTATAATACGCCCTCTAAGGTGCAGAACCCATAAATAAAAATTTAATCTAAATACTGTTCTGTATTCCATGTAACAGTTATAAAGTCATTTCGCTATTTTTTGATATTTTAACATGTGTAATATAACTTATAAGAATTATTGTTAAAACTATATTACATTTTTTTAAATATATTTTTCATCTGTGTAAGTAGTGAGGCATTTATTGATTTGCAATGGCATTGTTTTTAATATTTTTAAAAAGACGTAGCTATTATGTACTCGATAAAGTATTCATATCATGTGAAAATATTAGCGTTATTCAACGTTTACAACAATTGTTGAAATTAGCTTTTAAAACTAGTAGTTAAATTTCATTCTTGCAAAGATATTAAAGTTAATATCTTTGTAAAATAAAGATAAGAATATAAAGGAGTATGACAGGTATATACAAGTTATGACAACCATCTCATACGTTGTAAAATTTTGTTACGCAAAATTTAAATAACTTGACCAAGTTAGTTTTTAGTTATGTATAAAACTATATATATTTTCATGATATAAGTTTAAAGTGTCCCATTCGAAAATGTTATTTTAAATGTACATTTAATGTTGCTTTAATAAAAATATTTGATCGAATAACAGGCCTGTTCAGTTTAAATACCTTTGCTAATTGAAACATTTCGTAAAACGTATTATATTTGAAATATATATAAATCAATTGTATGTAACAAAATAGTTTTTAAATACCACGAAATTCCCCTCCATCTACATTTCCCATCGCAATTAATTAAAAATAAATAACACAATAATAAATCAAATGATAACGTTAATTTTAATTTAATTTTTTCACCAACGTGTTCCTATATATGTTTCCATTCTGTTCAGGATTTCAAGGTATGTAGGTTCTAAATGTCATCAATATTTTTTTCTAAAAGATTAACAATGAATCCATTCCCCTAAAATAGGTTACCCAGTACTATCAATTTCCAGACTCTCAAAGAGCGTATAATACACCCACCATTACCATGTCGCTGCGCTTCCCCTAAACTCATTTCACTTTCCATTCTAAATCCAAACGAAATAACCATAAACCGGAATCCATCTTAAGTCAAACGAGTTTCTCGAAACTCAATGCCGCGCGGCGTTGTTCTTACAGACTGCAACCGTATAGCTCGCGCCGTATTAGATCAGAAACAATGAAAATCCGATATATACGCTGGATTAAAACAATTCCGAGGGAAGAAGAGAGGGAGAGAGACATAGAGACAGAGCGCAAATGAAATTCCGCACAAAGACCTTGGGAACGAGCAAAACAAGTGTACACATATCCCCGCGAGCCTGGCGCACTTTGTGAAGAAACGCAAAGAGCGAGCGAGCGCGGCTCGTCATTGGGACGACGAAGGGGAAAATACGAGAAACGCGTGGCGAACGAGGGGAGGAATGAAAGGAAAGAAGAAGAGCAGCAACCGAGAGAGGGAGAATGTGGAGTATAGCAGTGTGCCGCGCCGCAGCCGCCGCGCTGCATTTGACTCACAAAAGACAGGCTCTCTCTCTCTCTCTCTCCCGCGGCGGCTGCTCGCGATAAAACTTGAAAGCTCTCGAGCGCGTCTTCGTAACCGCGAAATAGCTACTGCTCCGCTCTATACTCCATATATATATATATATAAAGTCACCTACGCTTTGTCACGCGCGCGTCTCTCGTTGTTTGCCGGAAATATGCACGCGCGCTTGCGAGAGAGAGAGAGAGAGAATAGAGACACGTGTGCGTGAATTAAGCTGCTTTTGAATAGTATTAATGTCGCGGCCGACTACAATTCGCGCGAATTTAAATTCATTGGAAGACAGAGCGCGCTCACGAGCGGGGAATGAGTTAACTGTTTTAGGGAAGTAGAAAGCTGCTGCTGCCGTCGCTATAGCTGGTCTCCGCGGCACACTGTCTAATGGAAATTCTAATGAAGCCAGGGCGAGCGAGCTCCAGCTGTAACTAGGGAAGGGAGAGAGCGTACAAAAAAAATCTGTTTTCGCGGAAGCGAGGGTGCACCGGTCCGTTCTAATCTTCATTTTTAGTTGCCGCGGGTCGCTGTTCGAGCTAGGGTTTTGTAGTTGTGGGCGATTCTTTTTTGGAGCGACGAGAGAGTCAGCGTTTGTATAGGCGAGCGGCTGGTTTAATTAAATAAATTATTGCTTTTTTCGCTGGTGGCTTTTGTCGCGCTGGAAATGCTATGGATTATTTTTTTTTGTGATTACGGGTGGTTAGGATTTTGGGATAGTTTTAATTTTGGGGTCGCGTTTCAATTATGGAAAACTTTAATAACGTAATTATATACGTCAAGCATGGTGGAAGATTTAGATCATTGGGAGCGTAATTCTATATTTGTCAAAATATACGTGATGTAAGTAAATAAATCTAACACTCTTGTTTAAACAATTACTTCAAAGCAATTTCCGAGAAAAGAACAAATTTAAGTATGCAAATCATTCAAAATTTCAGAAACCTAAGGTTTTTCGTTCAGCCCAAAGAGTGTGTCCCTTAGTAGAGACACATCGCTTTCCAATCCACTAAATGCTAATTCTCCTAGGCCGTAACATGAAAATCTCCAAAGCCCAGCAGCTTCTGTATACACAGCCATTAAATTTTCCCCTCCTCTTCCTCCATCGATCCAAAGAGCGAGAGAGAGAGAGAGAGCTAACAACCTCCGAGAGAAACAATCGGGGAAAATTGAAAAGAAAACCGAACGAAAGCCGCCCCCTGGGAAATGAAAAACGCTTCTGATCCACGTGTACCTCGGTCCCCCTTTTCTCCTCCGCCTACGTGCGCGCAACGTACACTTCCTTTCGCGAGAAAAGAAAAATTAGTATGCCGAGAAGAGACTAGGTAGCAGTCGACTCTCTTTCTCTCTCTCTCTCTCTCTCTCTCTCTCTCTCTCTCTCTCTCTCTCTCTCTGTCGCTCTCTCTCTCTCTTCGATCGCGGAAAATTAAATCGAGAATCCGTGAGTCAAGCTCCCTTCCCGCGTCTCATCCGGCATGTGCCGGAGCGCCGGGAATCGAGGAAATGGAGGAGAGAGAGAGAACTGACTGCGATAAGCCGGCGGACGTTAATAGGGGATCATCGTCCTAAACTGAGGCAACGTGATGCAAGTGTCGGCCGGCTACGCCCGTCGATAAAGATCGAGGTAATATCACCCGAGAGAGAGAGAGAAGTCGGTTGCCATGCGTGACGGGGGCGGAGGGTCAAGGGAAAAAGATAGAGGCTGACTTTGCGAGCTTTCGGAGCTTTAACCTTGGGGGATACGCATTTAACCCCGATGTGAGACGACGGAAAAAGTCCGTCGGTCTCGTGAATTCGTTGATTTGGTTTTTGTCGCGGATTGTGTGACAGTTGTTGGATCGCCGTTGGGATAGATAGAGAACAAATTTTGAGAAAATCGTAAAATGAGTTAGATGATTCTGGCTGAAAGTATATAATAAAAATGAACTATTTTGCATTAATAATGTGTTAAGAAAATGCAAAAAAGTTCATAGATATTTCGCTATTGAAATGTATAAGAATATTGTACACGATAATTCCACTGCAAACAGAAGGTGAATATATTACAATAAAGCGTTAAAAATACCAACCCACCGGTTTGATATTATTTCCAATGCAATTAAGTATTTGCCTAGTGAATCATAAAATATGAAGCGTTCCTTACATTTCGGAGGAGTCTCGGAGGAAACGTCAGAATTTCTTATTATACCTTCTATATGAATAAGATTACTGAGAGGTTCTCTTTTTTTATTCCCCGTTCCCGAGAGTGGAATAATTTAATAATGCGAAATAAATTGTCCTTTATCTGCACGGTATATAATCTATTTTAAAATTTTACTAGAAACTCCAATATTCCTATATGACAGAAGATATAAGAATAAAGAAAGTTCTATTGATATATTTTTATATTGTATTCCTAATGTATGTAATAAAACACTCGCGATTAAACAATATTTAAACGATTGAATGAATAAAATTTTTAATTACATAAGGAAAAATGTCAAATTGATCGCTTTTAAATCCTTACTAACCTTTTTTTTAACTTTTTTGCATTAAAAATATGTTAGTTCAATTAGAATATGAAAGTTTTAAATTGACGGAAATGGCTTTAAATCAAGTAAATCTGGAAACGATTGGCTAATATATTAGAAATCACTTCTTTATTGTTAAAACGTGAATAAAACTTTGGCCAGCATTAATTCCCCTCTTATACGCTTTCTCCACTTATCTACCTTTTTACTTTTATTCTCGTTTTCACTGCTTGGCTAGTTCCTTTTTTTCCTTCTAGAAGAGAACGAGAGAGAGAGGGGGAGAAAGAGAGAGAGAGAGAGAGAGAGAAAGATTCAGTCAGTGTAGGGCGATTTTCAGATAAATTAAGGTCGAACCTTCTGCTACTTCAGAATTAAAAGCGATTCGGTCATGCGGGCTATGGGAATAAGAGGAGATCCTGATTTCCGACGGGACTCGATGAACCGAAACTACAAATGGTATGATAATAACATCGTTTAGCTTAATCCTTTGGGATTACCCGCGTAATAAATTTAAATGAGATCCCTGCGTAATCACATTATTGGATAATCCTTTATACTGTTTTTAATTGGACCTTCATTTAGTGGGCTCATTAGGTAAGCCATTCTCATTTTGTGTTATTATTTGAAAAATACTGTCATTACTGAATCTACATCATCCATAAAATAATTAGTTTCGGGCGATAATCAAATTCGTATATTTAACAGTAAAATATCAAATATCATTACAATAAATTTATTCTAATCGAAATTGCAATTAACGTTCACTATTAACTATCAACAAACTATTTGCAAACTATATAAATAGAATTATAATACGTTGATGAGAAGAATCGAATGGTCCAGCTGTCAATGTACGAATGAATATACGGTATTGAATGTACGAATGAATGTACAGTGAATAAATTGAACCTCAATTGTGAATTTTCTGATAGAATTATTCCAAAAGTGATAGATGAGAATTTTCTATGATTTTACACTATATGCACAAATAATAAATTTGGAAAACTGGGCTTCTAGTTACATCCGAAACTTTTTTCATAACCCGAAATTTTTTTGTCGACAACGTCGAAATATTAATCATCCCTAGAAATCCATTTTCTCTGATGCTCCTCAACACACCGACAACACATTCCATCGAAAGTCTTTAAAACAACATAACGATTCCCATTCGCCACACGGGCACTCGAAAACACTCGAAAACAGGACGAAAATTGCCAAATTGCAACAATGTGCACGTCTTCGCTGGAGGGAACTTTCTCAATATCGTGCTCGGAAGCCCAGAAGTGCAGGTTCATCGCAGAAAATTTCGTAAAGACTTGGTGGAAAAGTTGTCTGTCGCGCGCGGAAAGCGATCGCTCATCAATATGCCAAAGACGCCGGACGGTCGAGAAGTAGTCTTTCCTCCTTCCCACAGGAGGGCTGAACGGATATAACCACCGCCTCCACACTTCTTTTTTCTCCTGGAGCGAGGTCAAACGGCTTTGATTAAACCCCGGTCGTTCGCCGTTTTTCTCGCCGTGAATCCTTTTAACTTGGCCTCTGCGTATTACCGCGAGCTAGCGAACGCCGGTGTAATACGCCGCGTAGGCGGAAAAAGGGGATAATAGTGAGGCCCGTAGGTTTTCCTGTTTTGCAGCCGCCGGACAGCAGCTTTTATATTTAAGCCGCGTGTTGTTCCTCGCCGGATATGGGGAAGGACGATCGTCGACTCTCGTCTCTTGAATCCACGTTGTTTGTTCACCGGGTAATTTGATTTTTTCCTTTGGTTTTTGGAGTGACAGGGGTAGGTGTGGCTAACGATATGTTGTGGGAGGTAATCAAGTAGAATAGGCGCGATGCATTTGGAGGAATGAACCGTTTGGAATAATTTTATTTATTCTTGTATGACACCGAGAGAAAAAAAAAATTACTATCGCG
>JAPYZO010006691.1:0-11868 GCA_030522905.1 Torymus flavipes | reverse complement strand
TATAGAGAGCTGACTGATGTGGTGGTTGGTATACTGGGTGGAGGAGGTTTGCTGATTGTCATAGAAGGTTCATTGATTATGGGGTTAAAGTATGTATGCGTGCTTTTGTTCAGTCTAGATGGATTTCTGTCCGACGGGTGCATGATGGATATGTGAAAATATGGTGGGTATTACATTTATAGCATTGTAGAGAGATATTCCATAGGGTGGAAATATGCAACATTAGATTTAAAATAAGTTATAGATTGTGAGTAATAATGTAATGTAAGAGTTACATAAATAGTAATATTATGTATTAATAATAATAATTTATGATACACTTTCTTATAAGTAAAAATAGACCCGTAAATTAAGTGTAACATATATAGAAGTGCATTTTAATTTGACATTGTACATTTCTGTAATTAATGGACGATAAAATTTCTTCTCGCCATATATACAGCTAAAACGAGAATAAAATTAGATATATTGCTCTCGCAATCTAAATCAGTGAAAATCATGCTGCGGATATTCGATCGGATCAGATAATTGATGTAGCAATATTATAATTATATAGCTGTAAATGCATTTTGCTTTCACTTGTACATGGAGTATCAATACTCGCGGAAAATTAATCCAAGAAGGATATCGTCGCTCGCTTGTAATGCTTTCTGATCAGGTCTAGGAAAACTATATTTCGCGATATCACGTAACAAAAGTTACTCGTGCATAGAGAATATATTCGAACCAAAATTATAAATTTCAAGAAAATTATTAATAAAATATGATACTACAGTATTATCTTTTCTCTGCGTGGGAAAATATTTATTTCATTTCGAAAACTAATAATATAGTTATTTTCCGGTAATGATATAATTTCATGTAGTTTTGAAAATCTTGCTTGACAGCAATGACAGTGTTACATTAAATTACACCGTAATAGATATATGTTATTTTCTATCATACCGAGCTCTTATTAAAGTGTAATTTTAAAAATTACTTCTTTCGTGTAATTAAGTATCAAAGTAATTTCAACTTCTAACGAATTCTCCACTAATCCTACAAAAACATTTTTATATTTACTACTGCTTACAGACCAACCATTTTCTGATTGCGTTTGCAGTATTCAATTTTCCTTATAGCCTATTCCCAACGAATCGTAACCGAGAAAACACACGGGTACATTGATTCTGCGCATTCGAAATCGCAGGCTGCAGCAAAGGCAAGGCGGATGCAGGCGCTCAAATCGAAACGTGACCGAAGCGCACGCGCGAGAAAGGAGCGACGAGCGCACATAAGCGACGAGGCGTGCAGTCTGTAACATATACTGCATATTATCCGAGGCGAGCGTCCATACCTGTGTTTTAGCTCACGGACGACAGCACGCCTATATTGCACCTCTGCGACGTGCTCGCTTGCGAGTTCAATGCTGCCGTAAAGGAGGCTCTCATTTGTCATTGCGTCACTTTCAGTGCTCTGCGGTTTTAGGCTGGGTTTACATAGAGACTTTTTTGTTGCTGAGGGACAGTGTGTTGGTGTAGGGTTAGGTGATACTTGGAAGGTTCTGCAATGAGTTACGAGGCTCTTTAAGTCGTTCGCCAGAGTAAGTTTGAGAAATAGTAGACGTGTAATTATGATAGACACTTAGCGGTTTTCATTTAAAATTTATATATTCGTTTGAGTGAGTGATTTACGATATTCTAAGAGGTCTTCATCCAGCTGTATAAAAAATGACTAGTCATTCGGTAGAAATTTAGAAAGTATATTGTATGCTAAATGCTGCATTTATGATGAATGTCAGATTCAATGTCAATTATAACGGGTTTTTAAAATTACAATTTTCATAGTTCTACTGTTTCTTTGATTCTTTGGTACAGTAGATTTTATTGAAAACCGCTGATATGATTCATTCCAAGCTATAGTTATTTTTATGTAAAAACTTTTATTTCATTCGAAGAGATGGAAATGATCAACTAGATCAACTAGAAATACAATACTAAAGTTATACCGATATACTTTTGCACCTAAAAGTTTTTTTTAGTTTCGATAACAGGTTTCACATTGATAAAAAAATGCATATTTGCCAATTGAATTTCGTTAAACGCATAGCAGCGCTTTAAGGTTTTTTTAATCTAATTCTTTATACCATAAATTTGGAAATCACCTAGCACTTCTTTGTTGCACCGATACGCGTACTAATCACGGTAACACGCTTTAATTAATCCATTAAATTAATCAACGTCTATGCGGGTAGCCGTCGTCGTCGTCGTTGACGAGACGCTATAGGAAACTGAGTTCCCGGTGGCAGCCACGACGGGGAGCGAAGAAAGCACGCCGTAGGTGGGCGTTTAAACGCAACCGAGGCTCGTTCATCTTTTCTACCACTTTGCTAGCCCCATATCCTTACAGTCGGTAAAAAAGGAAAAAGTGTGGGAGGTAGAGGAGAAGGAGGCGGCAGAAAGCGAGGGTTATAAAATTTTTTTCGAAATCGAAGAAAGTCGCGTCGCCGACGTCTGACCCGCTTCGCTCGTGTTTCAGTCGGGTTTCGACGTGAGTTTTTCTTTTTTAACGGTGCATCGATGATTTACGGTTAGCGATAGCCCCCGTCGGCTGTTGCTGTTATACGCTCGTCGTTACAGCCGATCGTGCATTATAGAGAGAGACGCGGCAGTCGTGAGTTTCCATTCGGGTTCTTGTGGGAGGAAATGGTCTAGTTTCGAGATTGATGGTGGTCTATATACATCGTATGTATCCATGGATTTTATTAGTTTTTAAGGTGTAATCTTTATTGATTACGGTGTAAATTGAGTTTCAGATAATTTTTAGAATAATTGTACTCGTGATTGTGATAAAAAATGGTAGATGATGAATAAATTAAGCGTATTAAAATTTTCTGCATACAAATGGAAAATTTCTTAGTTTTAATCACAAAAGCCATGCAGAGAAGTGTCGAAAGCAATGTGAAATTTTTTTGAAAAAGTATGAATGTATTTTCCTCATACATTGTGCTCATGTAAAATACATGTATGGAAATCCGATCCTGGCAAGGATTGAATGGAAGCAGACTTTAATAAAAATTTCATTCTATTTTAAAATGAAAAATATTTTTTGCAAAGGTACAAAAGTTCAGCTGAAAAAATAATATTGTGTGATAAATTAATTACTTATAAGAGAAATACTGCAAATTTATAAAGTTTAAACGCAACTTTTTGCATTTCTCGAATTATTTCAAATTTAATTCCGTAAGTTTATTACTACTTTTGTGTAATAAACCAATTGCACATGAAAAAACTTGTTCGCACTTTTATCAATGCCCATCGGCAATAAAACTTGCCTGAAAGAAATATAACAAAAGATCTTCAATCTCATCATAAATATTCTCAATTTGGTCGCTCCGTTACTTTATTGTGATGCTAAATTCGCTTGTTCATCATACTCCCAACAAAAGTTTGCCGCACGTTTATTACCCGGGAAGATTTTTCAGTCATGCCAGCAGAGCACCGCCATAATTCTTGCGCATAATCGAATTGCCTTTTAACTTGGAAAGAAAAATTCAGTCCAGTGATATTTGCCGAGCCCCGGACGAAAAAACTAGCTGGCGCGTTAAGATCAGCACAAACGAGACCACGAGCGGAGAGTCGTAAATTGAAACGAGCGGAGTACGGTACCGTACTGCTTTTTGATATGACGCTGAAGCGAAAACGCATTAACGAGTTCTATGAGGATTTGCTCGTAACCTGCAAGAGCAGCTTTTATTGAAAATCGAAGTCAATGGATTTTTCTTAATCTCAAATAATGCATTATTTTTCAGCAAAATAATTGCCAATTTCCATCGCTTATATAATTCCCTTTTATAGCTGAAAGGACTAAAATTAAAAACCTTTATTAACAATAAATTTTTATTATTTTTCATAGAAACTCGTTATTTTCAAAAAGGTAAGCTAGTATCAAGTTTTATTTCTTGTTACCAACAACGTATATTAATGTACCTGCATTAATTAACAACAAGACAACGTCCAGCGCAAAAAATGTACCGCTATGAAACTTGGCAATTAAAGCTACACAGCAGCTGCAGCAATCCCATCCGTTCGCAACTATAAAACTGATGGCACACATTGCGACATTGATACGTTATTAAAGCGAGAATCATACCTGTCTTATACTTCTAACTGTATCTACAATCACGAACTAACTGAACACGTATGAGTGTGACACTGTAACGATAACGGATCGTTGACACGAAATTCGTCAAAATAAAAAGAACAAAAGTGGAAATAAAGCCGTTAAATCCTTTCAAAATCAAAATTCTAACTGGTTAGTTATAAGCAACGACGCTCGTAACTCATATCACATAAAAACCGAAAGACCAACTAAACGAGATCTTGAAAAACACTCCCACGCGTAGCCCATAAACAGAGCAAGAATGCGGCAAGCACCAGCACAGCTGGGCGAATCAAGACATAAAATATACGCGCGCGGCTGGGCGAGCAATTTACACACAAACGTAGCACATACACAGCCGCAAACTAATGACAACTTAATCGCATGACTGAGGTGCAACGTAGCGCCTCCAACGAGCGCCGGTATTTGGCCATCGTAACTCTCTTGTGAGCGCGTTGCAGCAGCAGCCGCGCCGCAGCCTCAGCGTATCCGTTTCCTCGGGCGACTTCTTGCGCGCTCGCCTAGCCCGAACATTAATCCGACCTAATTACCTACAATTAGCGTTCTTTAAGCGGGGAGGAGTATAAGAGGAGAGCTGCAGCACACGGGTGTGAAGTTTAGGTCAGCGTGGGCGAGGCAGAAGAAGAAGTAGGTTGATTAGTTGTAAAGTTTCGGTTTGATGGGATTGATATGTTATTGAAGGTATTGTGTACATCGGTTGGAACTGATTTTGGTGACTGGAGAAATTTTTCACGTAGGACATATTTTGGAGTTAAACTTTAGTAATAGAGTTACTACAAGATTTTAAAGTAATGAACACAAATATTTGTATTACTTTGCGTTATTAAAAGGCAAATCACATTATGAAAGCCCTTTAAAGGATTGTAACACTTTAGATAATGAAGAATTACATTTAGATTTGACGTTTAAAGTATGAATTATTCATCGGTATTGAACGGATAGCCTGAATGAAGACGCAAGGTTGATTTTTTTTAATGAATAATTCAACGAATTCGCGGGATGACATATAAAATTTATAATGTATTCTTTACTTTACTTTAATTTTCCTCTCACTGAGTCAACGTATAATAATACATAACTGAACAATCTGAGCTCATTATGAATGCAGAAGTTGCGAAGACACACCGCATTGCCATTTTTTCAATTAGCAAGCGGGCATCGTTAATAAGACGGATTTACGAGATATTAAATCCGCGAGAGCGGTAATAACCAACATTTCGGCCGGCCGGCAACGTTGCCACTTAAAAAAGTTCGTTACCAAAACTTTCGTCGCTTGCCTGCTTCCCTCGCGAGAGGGGCTCGAATCTCCCCCTATATATATATATACACCTCTAAAACGCGCCCAACAAAGTCAATTTCAGTCATTACGCGAGCGCGTGCGGGGGTAAAATAACTCTTAATTTCGCCTCTCGCGCATATTGACTATACGGAAGCAAGTTTTAATCAAAATAGTTAACTCAAGGGGAGAGAAACGAGAGTCCCTCTTTCCCTTTTCGTTCGTTACCGCGTCGTCGTCGTCGTCTCCCCGCTGTTATTCGCCCCGATGCGAGGGAAGCGCGCGAACCAGTTACTCGGATCAAACGCAGGCTCGTGCGAAGGGTGCTAAAGAAGAACGGGTAAAAAGAGGGAGGGAGAGAGAGAGAGGGGCTCTGAAAGCAAAGAAAGAGGGTTGCGCGCGTGCCACCTCTTTTTCGGCTAAATAGCAACGATAATTCAGGGAGACACTTGGGAAATCCAGCGCACGCCTGCGCGAGTGTATATATAAATCCCCCTATACCGAAGTTATATGTTCATTCCGTTATATCCTCACTCGTGCACAAAGGCAAATATCTTGACCTGGCCAAATTGCCGAATGTAATTGAGCGTGAATTCCCCTAACGCTTTCGTGGAGTATAATAAAGGATTTTTTACTCTCGATTGGGTTCTAAGTAATGCTTTGGTCCCCGTTATAAATTTAAAAACACAGTTTCGCTAGATACTTGCACGTGAATATAGTATTTCCCGTATAACAAAAAAGCTAAACACACGTTTAGCACGACAATTCCGTAACTTCCAGTACTAAACAAAAACACAAAACTATGCATCAAAGTGCTTTGTCACTGCAGCATAACTCATTAACTTTCTTCTTCTATTCTCCTACTCATTCCCCACTCATTTAAAGGATCCTCCCCCTCTTACTCTCGCTTTATTATCAAATAAATTTCCTCGACACTATTCGCACCCCGTTCCTTTGATTTAAAACCTCGTGCGCCTAGCTGCGAGAAACACAGATGCGCGCGTGCAAGTCGGCCCAGCTGCCGCCTCTATCTCTGCCACTCTCGTTCTTTCCCAGACACACCTGGAATTTATTGTCTTTGCGGATGGCGAATTTGCGCGACAATGGAACAAGCCGCGTTTCGCACGCTCGTCCCACTGGGTTAGCGTGCCGTGTGAGACGCGCGCGCGTACACAGGTGATTTCTTAATTGGCGTTTCGCTCTCGTGGATGCGGGAGAAAGAAAGGGAGGCTCATTCGCGGCCGGTCTACCGTGCACAGCAGCGTCGCGTTATGAAATTTCTTTTCTTTCGCGCGTGGCATTCCTGTAACGAGGAGAAATCCCGCGTGAAAGAACAGAGGAACTAGCGTGGATGATGAATAGTTCGGAAAAGAGTGTGTGCGGTAATGATTTTTTTAATGTGATTTATGCAGTGTGTGGTGCAACTGAGCGGTTTATTTGTTGTTATGAGGTGCAATATGTTTTATTGTACTTTACAATTTGTTTGCTTAAGAGTGTATTTAAGCAGAAACATCAAAAGTTATTTGCATTCGTCTTTTTTTTCTAATTTTTATTTAGTTTTGTTTCATTTGCATAATTGTGTAGCCATAATACGAAATAACACTTAGATACCTTGAGTATATTGAAACATGCATATTGTATTTACAAGACATTTTAACTTTAACTCTTGTAACATCACGCAAAAAAGTAGATCTAAAATATTCAAAGTAGTTCTCAGAGCTGGTCTATACTACTATACTTCTTCCTGTATTTTACTTAAACGATTAACAGTGTTTTAAAAACTTAGAGTTGGCTATAACGACTTTTACGAGTTAACTTTGTGCTGGAATGAATTACGAAAAGTTCGTTTAATTATTAATACAGTTTCGAGAGTGCGTCGTATATTTCCTTGAAATTAATTTCATAAAAGTTTCAAAACAACTGCATTATAGTCGACAATAATTTATTCTTTCTTAGAAATTCGAAACATTGATTAAAAAAATTCGAAAAATCTTTTGCTTACCTTAACTGCACTGCGCGATTGTCAATCGAAGTTCCATGACCAAAGGTCGGTATGGTCCTCTCTGAAACAAAAGAACAGATAATTTATTATTTTTTGTATGAGAACTTTGCAGTTTGTCGAATATTCAATGTTTTGGATAAGTATAGAATTTTTCGTTGTAAGTATAATAAATTTATTTTAAATTAAATTAATTAAATTAACAAATACAATAATCCAGAAGAAAAACAATTGAAACATGTAAAACGGAACTATATTGTTGTCACATATCATTTTATAAAAGCAATTATAATTTAATCAAGAAGGATAATAAAGGATTTAATTAAATTAGAATATAAACGAGTATAGTAATTTTATTCAACAAGCTGAATTTATTATATCTGTATAAAATATCCGTTCCTATAATATTCTACTTTACTCTTTAAATTCCAACAATATTTACTCTATATTAAGACAATGCGAACCTTGAACACCAATCTTTGCTTAGTCTTAACGGCGATTTATCGAGTGCCAAAACAAACGATCCAGCAAACGACCACAAGCCAAAGAAATATTACGTTCCGCCGCGGAATCATCTCCAAACACCTGATCTGCTTTCCGTTTCGGAAGAAAGAAAGCACTTAAATCTTGGCTGTTTGTTTAATCAATTACGCGAAAAATACCCCATGTGCAAACACACACAGAGATATCTGCGTGCTTTCGCTTTCGGACTTACGACGCGCGGATGAATTCTCGTGCATCCTTTGCACTGCAGAGAGAGAGAACGCTCGCGTTTTGCACACGTCTAGAGAGAGGAGCGCAACCGGAGCGAAAAGGCGGGTATATCCGCTCACGAAAAACAAAGTCAAAACAAACGTCCAGAAATAAAGCGAAGCCGAGTGTGAGAGAAAGGGCGAGAGAGAGCTTTCGTCGTCGAGCGCTGCAAGCTCGATTTACATAAATCCGCACCGCGGAGCTTCGCGATTCGCTGGTGCGAAGGGAGAAGAGAGTAGAAGGACAGGCGGAGAGGAAGGATGTAGGAGAAAAAGGGCGGGGAGAGTGAGAGAAAGACTTTGGAGGATTGTATATGCGGCGCGAGGCAAATTTGCCTTATTTTGCGCGCAGCGGCTGTTTCCCGCGCGCTCGCGCGACGGCTGAATTACGCGCGTATAGACACATACGCGCGCAGGTGTAGGGTGGTGCGGAAATACGCCCGGGAAATTCGGGGAATACGTAACGAGCGAGAGGGAGCGTCGAAGAAATTTCTGGAATTTTTACCGAGGGGGAGACCCAATGAGTTTGTTCGGCACGCGCGAACAGCCGAATAATGTTGGGATAATTTTGGGACGTCGGTTGTGTTTGGAACGGAAGCAACATTTTTGGCAGCGTATCAAATTCTTTCTTTATTATTTATTTTGGTTTGTAAATATATGCAAAAAGGGCAATGAGCAATTTTTTTAACATTTATGCGGTGTACAAGAGTAGCATTAAGTATAAATTATGTCGCTTCTGCGTCACTTTAATATTCGCTCGTTTTTTCTCAAAATGAAAAGTACACTGTACGAAAAATTTTAATAGTTAACAAAATTGCAAGCGCATATAAATTAAACCGAAAATCACGCAAGTGGAAGTTGCCCAAAAAATTTCCACTGGAATTTGAATTTTATTTTAGCCTTGTAGAACCACAGTACTGCGTAAAAGTAAAGAGATTAAAACGAACATTTCTAGTATCGTGATTTATTTTATTTTTTGCATACTTTATATTACAAATACGTGCCTTAACAATAAAATTTCGCTGACGTAATATGTTATTGCATTTCTTGGTAAAAGAGAATAATACTAATCTGTTGTTGAAGCATTTTTTGTATTAGCAGATGTAAAATCATGCTTTTATTTGGTATTAAAATTTTATAAAACATACGTGATAATCAGAGGTACGTCGAAGTTCAACACTCAACGATGAAAAGAAAATTAAAAAAGTTTCACGAGTGAGATAGCAAAGAAAAGCTGAAAATTCAAACAGAAACGAGAAACCAGCAGAGTGTAATAACAAATATTTAAATTCATAATTTTAAGCTGAATTGCGCTTCAAAGTGTTTTGCCTTTCATCGTATTTAGTCAAGAGTATAATATCATACAGTTCATAAAATCTACACATTTCGTTGGATGATTCATAACAAAAATGCAAGAAAATAAATAAACCGATGAGTCCGAGGTTGAAATATTTTTCGAAACACGTATTTTTCAACTGGTTAGAATAGTTGTTAAAGCACAAAATATGATAAATGT
The DNA here is from genome assembly GCA_030522905.1 of Torymus flavipes. Taxonomy (NCBI): domain Eukaryota; kingdom Metazoa; phylum Arthropoda; class Insecta; order Hymenoptera; family Torymidae; genus Torymus; species Torymus flavipes. The sequence continues at coordinate 2,164 of JAPYZO010006691.1, read as the reverse complement.
ATTTTCAAGTAATTTTCACGCTTTAACGATCAAAAACACTGCGAATGATTCACCCATATGTCAGTCGTATCTTATCTGATTGAATGCAAATTTTTGCAAAACGTTGGCAATTTTTTTTCTCCAATACTTATTTATCAATTGTTTACACAATAGCTCATTTAAAAAAAACTACTATAGCACCTAAATTTACAAGTAAAACTAATTTCCCTTCAAGCAAGCGCGTTTAAACAATGACAACGGGGCGCACAACAAAAGCAAACGTTGCCTCTGCCTACTTCTTCTTTCCGACAGCGGTCTTTGTGTGTCAAACTCTTAAAAAAGCCCCGTAGAAATAAAAGCAAACGGCCCAAGTTCGCCAACATGTACAATAGTTGCGCAACGTTACGCGCAAGAAGCAGCGACGCGCTGGGCTCTTCCGTTTTTTTTTTCTTATTTTCTCGATCGGCGACGACGACTAGAACGATGCGCGCCGGAAACGGCGGCGCAAGTGCACTTTGCACGCTACAATGTGGGCCACACGCATTTTCTCGCGTACTAAAAATAGATGCCAAGGCCAGCGGAGCGATGCACGCCGCGTTGCGCAATCGCGTGTGCGTCGCGACACGAGTCTGCATAGCGCGCGCGTAGGAATTTTGGCTTTTTCGCCGAAATCAGTTCGCGCGCGTGGTGTCTGCGGATATACTATTTTTCCCCGGTTGAGTAGCCGGTATACAATGTTGTCGTAATACGTACTATCTTCGGATGGCAAACTGCGGTAACTGTGTGTGCACGTGTGTGTGTTGAGGTCTCGCGTGACTGGTTTTTTCTGCAGGTTTATATTTGAGCGTGATTTTATTGAGGAATCTGAATATTCAAGCTTATTCTTGAGAGAGAACGTTAGAGCAACGCGTATATTTATTTAGTGCACATTGCAAAAGAAAAATCGTGTTTTTGTTTCATGCGCATACACGCGAGAGTCCATGAGCCATAAAAGTAAATTTTCCTTTCGTAAACTACGTCTCATATAATGTATACTTAAAAGATATTTCAGGATAAAACGTAATGTATTCTATCTACGTTACGAGCTTACTTTCGGTCTACTAATTTTATTCGATATAAATATAACTCATACGTAATAGTTGATATAATCTAAACCATTCAGGCCACTTGAGCGATAGCTTTAAAGAGCACTTAAAAATTGCTATATCAATATGCTTTAATCAATGCTTTTTTTACCATCCAATCGTTGATAATTTTCATGGCCAATGATAAAAGTCATTTAGATACATTAGCAGAAAGTGTATGGTGTAAAGTTATTTTTTGCCGACGGAAAATGCGTCGCATAAATTAAATTTTCGCTTTTCTTCGAAGTAGAGTAACAAACTTCTTTTCTTATTCGTTAATCGTCATCGTTAAATAAATTTAAATACAAGTAGGGGGAACGAAACGATTAAGGATACTCTTTGAGTTCTATCCCGCGCGCGACTTTAGCAACTTCTTTAACAAAAGCCTTTGTCGCAGGTAAGCCAAAGCCCTTTAATTACTTCCAGTCGCAGAAAGAAGTCCCGAGAAATCCCCCGACTAAGACGTCGCTAAAATGTAATTCTCCGCGCAATCCTCCCTCTATACGAAATATTCAACGAGTCATAAAGCGGCAGCGAAATCAAAATGCAAAAACAGCACCGTGCGGTCCGCTTCAACTCTTTTCCCCCCTCATACACCTCTCGACATTTAACGCACAAGCGCTAATTTATTTAATGAGCATAATACCGAGGAGAAGAAGAAGAAGTCATCCGATTCTTTTCGACGCTGCACAACAGTGGAAACAGCGAGGCGCTAGAGCTTGTGTGCATATGCTGTCGCCGGTTGCTGCTGCAAAGCCATAAACCTAATCTCAATGCAAATTATACGCGGCCCCCGTTCCCTGCGTGCGAGGGGAGTGAAAAGAGAGAGAGAGGGAGGGAAGGAGCCATGAATGCTACTACGACTGTTGTTTGAAAAGCCGAGAGAGAAAGATACGGAGATTCCCTTGTTTTGCCGTTCACGCCAGCACTTGTCCTTCCACCTATATACACGAGCTTGCGAGAGAGAGAGAGAGAGAGAGAAAGCCAGTGGCAAACAGGCGCGTCCGCGTGACTTGATCAAGACATCTGCGCGGCGTTGCTGGAAATTGTGAAGAGTGCAT
>JAPYZO010006690.1:0-22563 GCA_030522905.1 Torymus flavipes | reverse complement strand
CAATGTAAATTTCTCGCGCCTTTTTCTAATCGGCCAATCAAAATCAAGCCTTTAGGTGCTTCAACATGGCCGCTCATCACTTTTTTAAGAAGGGAGGATCATAATAATATTTTACAGTATGTAGAAAAGAACTTTAACCTGAATAAAATAAGTAGATTGTTCTTTACTCAAAAGATTACAAAATTCGTGGGATGGCAACTTTTTTAAAACATCCTTGAAGCGAAAAAAATTCAGTCAATTTTGGTGCAATAAAAAAATTAAAATTCGATTTAAAACGGATTCGATCAAATATGATTTGTCGAATAAATTAATTTTTTATAGAATCTATAAAGTTAGCGTTTTTTATCAAATATTAAATCAAACGGCTTGACCTGGAAGTAATTCTTTGGTAAGGAAGACAAAAATATCTATAATATCTACTGTTTTGAAGAATAAAATAGTTACATGATTCATTAGCACTACTGCTACTACTTATACTTATTTAATGGTGTAATACTTTTATATAAATACTTGAATATGGCGCTCAAGAGTCAAGACTACCAAGGTGCAGAGACGAAACGACCGTTATAGGTACCTAATACGTCCGTTACACGATGGCGCGCTTTGGCCGCCAATTGAGCGCGCGAGAGTTTGTGAATATAAGTATATAGTCAAAGCATACGAGTACACATAGCGAACTGTAGCAAAATCTGTAGTATTCTGGCAGCACTGCAACGGGCAACCTCCGCTTACAATTTGGTCATTCGAAATTTTGCGAAAGAACAAATTTAAAAGCCTGTCGAGACTTGCTGGCACACATGTTTGTGAGAAGCTGTGTACAGTTTTCGTAATTTGTCGCTCATATAATTGTTGTTAAAGCGTTGTAAAATATGTCGGAGGTGGCAAGCACGGTTGCCGAAAATGAGGATTATGAAGATTGCCAGGGGCAAGCGAAACTCATTAAAACGCTCGAGGTGAGTGCTATAGGTTAATTTACTAGCGCGTCCATTCTACGCGATCGGTGTGAAAATATATTTACTTTTCTCCTATATACCTATAGGATTATTTTGAATAAACTTTGGAAACATCTTTATTGATTCGTACTAAATGATATGGTGGTTATTCATTTATAAGAATGGACATGACATATATAGGTACCTTATCCTTGCAATGTTGTTTTTGTTTTAAAATTTGGAATCAATTGGTAGATTTTATGTTTGATATGAAGTACCAGGAAAAGCAAAAGTATAAGTTTATCAGTATATTTCTCACACTTGATTTTTATAATACATTATATAATAAAAATTTTACAGGGCAATGGAATTACAGCTGGAGACATTAAAAAATTGGAAGAAGCTGGGTTTTACACAGTTGAATCTGTGGCTTACACACCAAAAAAGGCTTTAATGGCAATCAAGGGAATCAGTGAAGGAAAAGCTGATAAGATTATTCTAGAAGCTTCTAAACTAGTTACTATGGGATTTAAAACTGCAGCTGAAGTGCATATGATTAGAGCAAATATTGTGTATATAACTACAGGCTCTGCAGAATTAGACAGACTTTTAGGAGGTGGAATAGAAACAGGATCTATTACAGAAATCTTTGGAGAATTTAGAACTGGAAAATCACAGCTTTGTCACACTTTAGCTGTTAATTGCCAACTACCTGTTGATATGGGAGGTGCAGAGGCTAAGTGTATATACATTGATACTGAAGGTACTTTCAGACCTGAAAGATTAATTGCTGTAGCTGAAAGATATAACATCAGTGGGGATAGTGTACTTGACAATGTTGCAACTGCCCGTGCATATAACTCTGACCACCAAACTCAGCTTTTGATTAAAGCTAGTGCTATGATGTCAGAATCTAGATATGGACTACTGATTGTGGACAGTGCTACTGCATTATACAGAACAGATTTTGCTGGTAGAGGAGAATTGGCAGCTCGTCAAATGCATTTAGCCAGGTTTCTTCGATTATTGCTTAGATTAGCTGATGAATTTGGCTGTGCAGTGGTTATCACTAATCAAGTAGTAGCTCAAGTGGATGGTGCAGCTAGTATGTTTGGAGGTGATCAAAAGAAACCTATTGGTGGCAATATTATTGCCCATGCAAGTACAACTAGACTTTATTTACGTAAAGGAAGAGGTGAAACAAGGATATGCAAAATTTACGATTCACCATGCTTACCTGAAAGTGAAGCTACATTTGCGATAAATGCTGATGGAATTGGTGATGTTAAAGAATAGTATTATTATAGTATTATTAATATTATTTTATTTTATATTTTATTCAAAATTATTTCCTACCAAATTAATTTTAAAATTAAAAGATTTCACTGAAAGGAAGTATAAAAAAAAAAACAAAACAAAACAAAAAAGTTTTTATAAATAAATGTATACTTATCTTTAAGATTGTTAATTAGTAATTGATAAATTATATTTAAATTCAATCATAAAATAAAATTAGGTTCACTGTTTAACATTACAACTTTATTTTCTGATCTACTTAAAATACCATTCATTATTTATTAACCACTGACTTACTTAATAGTTCAAAAAAGTGATAGACTGATGTATTTTTATGTCACAAAATTTAAATAAATAATAAAGGCATCAAACTTCGTTCATATCTATGTTTCATTTAATCTAATGTTTTTTAAACAGCCTGAAACAACTATGTCATTTTAAAAAATGTTACAAATTAAAAAAATATTTTTCTTTTATTTTACTGAATAAAATTAACAGTAAATATAAAAACTACAGGAAGTTTGACAAATTTGATAGTGCAACTTATATTTATATGTCTAATCTACTTGTATTGTATATAATATAATAACATGTATGTGTATATAACAAAATAAAATTGAACAACAATAAGTTTTTTATTTTTATTCTTTACATTTCTGATTAAGAATTAATTAGTCTTATATGATTAGCAGCTTCGTTATCTCCTCAAATGCTTATATTTAATACTCAATACTTTGTGAAAAACTTTTAAAATTTGTTTGCAATAAAATTTATCAACCCACAAAACGCAAGTTGATCAAATTAAAGGTAGAAAAACAAGGAAAAGGATGTGGTAGTATGCGCACACATGCTCCAATTTAAATATCTTTTTCAATAGAGGATAAAGGCGATCATCGAGGAAGAGAGAGCGAGAGACAGAAAGAGACAGAATGCCGAGAATTATAAAAGGATCGATGTTTCCGTTGGTGGCGCGAGTGTTTTGGACGCTTTCGCTCCGCAACGACGACGCGACGGCTGCCTGTTGTGTGCTCCAGAAACTCATTCACTGCCTACCCACCAGTCCGCAAATCACCGGCCGCTCGTTCACTTCACGAAAAGTAAGTATACTCAACGCGATCCAATCTACTTAGTCTCTTTGGAGTAAGTATCTCTACCGCGGCTTCGATATCAACTCAATATACCTGCCGGGCGAAAATCGCGTCTGTACGAAGAAACTACGCCAAAATTGGTAATCACAGCTGACATCTTGCGGGATAAAATAGTTCTCTCCTGGCTGGTTGCTGGTTGCTGCTGCTGTGTGCAATTTTGTCGTTCGCCGGTTGTTTTTCTGTGGACGAAGCCGATAGGGGAGAATGTTCAAATTTTGCAAGTCAAATTTATTTTCGTCCACACTTTGTTGCAAACGCTTGACACGTCAGTCAGGTTTTTCTAGTCTTACCTTAAGCAGAATCTTAAGTAAACCCGTTGTTCGCAGCAATAATTTAGCAGTTTTGAATAGGTATTTTAATATTCAAAAAAGATTTTAGAACTTTTAAATATTTATATTTTAAATATAATGCGTACTATTAATATGAAAAATTATTTATTTAATTGAATCGACAAATTAAAAATTTAAAACAGTGCTTTGTTATTACTTTTTAATATTTTTGCGTGCTCCAATTTGTAGGTTACACATAACCTCATGATTTAAAAAAATCTAATTTTCGTATTGGTAAAATTCGATAAGTGCTTTGGAATTAAATTTTTATACTGTTTATGTCTGCCTCATAAAAAACATAAAAATAATATTTTAAACAAAACTAAAACATTACTAAAAATAATTTTTTGTTTCAGCCAATACCAGACACTTAGAAAAATGAGTGACGACATATCACTTTATACCTTGCCAAATACCCAACCCATTGTTCAGTTAGAATGTGATACTGCCTTCAATTCTTTAACAAACAAGGAAAAGTTATATGCACATTACCTCAGCCAAGCTGCATGGAATGGAGGTCTTGTAGTATTTATACAAACTTCTCCAGAATCACCCCTAATTTTTGCAATTTTGCATAAAGTATTTCTTGGTGAGCCTCTTGCTGATCTCAAGAAAGCTGCTCTTGCTGCAGGTGTTACTGAAGATGAATTCACAGTAAGTTTTCTCTTTGTTTAAAATTATTGGTGAAATCTTTGCATTATGTTGCATTTTTTAAATTTTGATGATCATATTTTTAGGCATTCTTAGTATATACATGTGGAGTGTTTTCCAATTCTGGTAATTATAAGTCTTTTGGAGACAGCAAAATCATTCCTAATTTGCCCAAGGATAAACTTGAAAAAATAATCAAGGAATCAAAGGCTTATAAACAAGATTCTGCTACATTGCAATCCCTGTGGGATAAAGCAAAAGATGCAACTTATTCATTAGAAGAAAAAGTAAAGTCTTTAGGATTAGGACCTAAAGGAATAACTACCTATTTTTCTGAAAACTGTACAGAGAATGATGCAAAACTCATAAATGAGTTCATGCAAGAAAAGCGCTTGGAATCTTACAATGCTAGATGTTTTAAGACAGATGTCTCAGGTGAGAATTACAAGTGTAAATATGAGATAAGATTAGCTTCTACTGAGACAAGTGATGACTCCAAAATTACTCGAGCAGAAGAAGTTTTTAAAGGAGCTCAGTTTAAAATCACGAGGGGAGATTATGATGTACTTCTGTTATCTGTTGTTGAAAATTTGAAAAAAGCAAAAGAACATGCTGCTAACGATAATGAAGTTAATATGCTGAATAAATACATTGAACACTTTGTTACTGGATCTTTAGAAGAACACAAAAATGGATCTAGATATTGGATAAAAGATAAAGGTCCTGCTATAGAAACATACATTGGTTTCATTGAAACTTACAGAGATCCAGCTGGTCAAAGAGGAGAATTTGAAGGATTTGTTGCAATGGTTAACCGTGACATGTCAAAGAAATTCTTAACTTTGGTTAATGGTGCAGAAAAATTATTGCCACAACTTCCATGGGGCAAAGAGTTTGAAAAAGACGAATTTTTGAGGCCTGATTTCACATCACTTGATGTTTTAACATTCTCAGGATCTGGAATTCCTGCTGGCATTAATATTCCAAACTATGATGAAATTAGGCAATCTGAAGGATTTAAAAATGTATCTCTTGGTAATGTAATTCCAGCTAGCATGAAACAAGATGTAATACCCTTTGTATCTGAAGAAGATCAAGCACTTTTGAACAAACATAGAGTTGCTAGTTTTGAAGTACAAGTAGGCCTTCATGAATTGCTTGGTCATGGTAGTGGAAAACTATTGAGAAAAGAAGCTGATGGCACATTTAACTTTGACAAGGACAAAGTTAAGAGTCCTATTACGGGTGAACCAGTTTCAAAGTATTATTTAGATGGAGAGACCTATGACTCAGTCTTTGGATCAATGGGATCATCATATGAAGAATGTAGAGCTGAGGCTGTTGGACTTTATTTAAGTTTAGAGAAAGATGTAATTAAAATATTTGGTTATGATGGTGCTGATGCAGATGATATTATTTATGTAAACTGGTTGTCTTTGTTATGGAATGGTTGTGCTAGAGCTTTGGAAATGTACCAGCCTTCAACAAAGAAGTGGTTGCAGTCTCATTCTCAAGCTCGTTACGTATTACTTAGAGTATGCATAGAAGCTGGAGAAGATTTTATTAAAATTGTTGAAACAGAAGCTGGAAAGAATTTAAGATTAACTCTAGATAGAAGTAAAATACAAACAGTTGGTAAAAAAGCCATTGCAGACTTTTTGACAAAGTTACAATACTATAAGAGCACTGCAGACATTAAGGCGGCTCAAGAAATGTATGACAAATACAGTGAAGTGCCTGAAAGTGGTCCCCACCCATGGGCCAAGTGGAGAGACATTATCTTGGCGCACAAACAACCACGAAAGATATTTGTGCAATCAAACACATCTATTGATGGTATATACAAAATAATTGATTTATTTTACATGTATATTATATTTTTATTCTTTGCACATGTATAATGTATAATTTTTTTCAGAATCTGGAGCTGTCAAACTAAAGAACTATGAAGCTACTTTTGAAGGACTTGTTCAATCCTGGGTAGATAGGTTCCCATCGTGGAATGTATCTGAAAATCTTATCAAGCTCTGGGAAAAAGACCAGAAATTCTTCCCTCTATCTCCCTTGAAGAATTAAGTTTGCTCTGCAAACTGTATTGCAGATTATATCAAAAGGCATTTATTTATGTTTTTACTAAGCACAGGTTGCGAAAGAAGATTTTGATAATTCTGTTTTATGTATGTTTTGTAATTATAAAAGAAATACTTTAAATATTATAGATATTCTATAAAGAACATTTAAATAAAACAGACTATGAAACTTTTGTGAAAAATCTTTTTGTTATTTTTTCAACACAAGGCGTTCCACGTACTTCAATAAAAGCGTAACGAAATTTTGTAAACTATATTTTTTATTTATCCCTTTAAATTGTTCAATTCTTTCTTATACAAAAATTACGTATATTTAATTATGATGACTAGAATTTTGATTCTGTCGATAAAAAAAAAAGACATTTTTAAAATCATTGGTGGCGCTTCGAGCGCTTACGTTTACACGCCGGAGACGGAAAGTTGAATTTGTCGTCGTTGGTTCAGGCATTGGCGTATCGCATTCGCTGCGAGGTAGCGAGAACGAAAACGCGCGCGCAAGGTGTTCCTTGTCGCGGCTGTTTTGGCGGGAAACCGCCTTCACTCGCTGTAAAATGGTGGCCAAGGAGGAGTTGCTGGAGAAATTCCAGATTACTGGATGCGAAAACCTGGACGACGACGTTCTAGAAAAATGTAAGTATGTTCCAAATTAATTATTCTTTGCGTAGGAAATATGACTGTATTATAATAATGGAGTAAGAATAACATTAAAATGAATAAAACAATGACCGTTACGGTCGTTTCTTTTTCGACGTTAAATTAAGTTTTATTTATGTGTATCTTCGTTTTTCATGCTCTAAACTCAATGTATCATTAGCCCATTTTTTAAATATCTATTTTCATATCAGTTCATTAGCAAAGATAATAATGTTCGCAACTTAACCTTAATTTAAAATATACCGGTAGTGAAATTCATACAGTAGATCGATTTTATTTATATATAAATAATATTTATTTGTGATTGAAGCATGTTTAGTGATAATTACAGAGTATTTTATATTTTCTCATACATTTTCATTTTTTAGGCATCGAACTGTGTCAGTGGTACGATGTGGACGAAGAAGAATTTGTGGATATGTGGGTTGCATTTGGTATAGGCCATTTAGATGGAAATATGGAACCTTCTATAAAAACATTAGAAGAGTTCAAACGGAGTACACCGAAAACTAAAAGCAAAGATCATAATGAATCTCTTGAAAAGCCCCAAAAGCAGCATAAAATAGTTTTGGACTCGTCAAAATCTGAAGCCTGGATGTATCCTTTCTAACACTTATAAAATTAATTTATCTACATCTAAAATTAGTTCTAATAAGATCTATGAATGTTCTATTATAAATTTTCTTAACAAATATATAGGGATGATGACAATGAAATATTGGGAATGTACGCTTCATCAGATAAATTCTCTTTTATGGTAAGCAAAATTTTTGTTTCCTTTATCTTAAACTTATTAATTTAACTTATAATGCAGTTAAACTACTCTTGAATATTAAAAGTGCGTGTGTGTGTGTGTGTTTGTTTGTTTGTCAAAGCAAGTTCGTATTAGAAGAAAGGTAATAAAATTTTGTTTTAAACTCGAAAAATATTTTGGTCATAAGAATTGTACTTATAACTAACATTTAAAAAAAACTCATATATAATGTCTAAAGAGATTCGAATTTATTAGTTATAAGTAAATTTTTCTATGAAATGTGAAAAAATTTCCAAAATCTTCTACAAAGAATAAAGTTTTCGTAAAATTTCTCACTAAGATGGTTAGAAAAGTGTAGCGTCTGCGAGGACATACAAATAGCAAAGAAATAACGTTTAATTGAAATTCGCAGACGATTCTTTTTTCTGACTTTCTCGACTTGGTGAACTATTGACACACGTTCATTTGCATGTCTATCGGCGGATATCTTCCGCACATTTTATCTCAGTCAGCTAAACAAATCTTTTCTTACATATTTATCGTGCGTTTCTAGAGCACCCCGTAAAATTTAAAAAATAAAAAGCTAAGTAATACAGTGTCAATGTTATAAGTAAAATCTTTTTAATTCCAAAAACGTTATTTCTTTGCGTTAGAATCTGAACTTATCACTGTTAATCAAACTGATTTGTATTTTACGTACGATTAATAATCTCGTAATATTTTACAAACTTGAACTTTAGGGAGCATTGTACTTTATATTCGTGTTTAAAAACTAAACCATTGTACCATTTTATCATATCTAATTTGTTATTGTAAAGCATAAAACACAGCTATCGTAAAAATCGTACGAATTTCAAAATTTCTATATAAAAAATGTACAAAAACATTTCTACCAATATCGCTTTAAAGAAAGGACTTCGAACTGCGTCAACGGAATACCATAAACAATATACAAGCACGAACAAGCGATCGAACAAAAAAGTACAGCCGATCGAGAGGCGAGCGTCCTGGCGCCAACCGCGAGAAAACGACTCTCTCCAAGGCTCCCTCGAGAGACGATTTCTCTCTTTCTCCCGTTTGCGCGCACGCGGTAGCGATATTATAAATTCCTGCCGAAAGACACCGGAGACTTGGCTCTCGCCCCTTTCTCTCCTCCTCCGCGAGGATGATTTACGCCGCGTTGGCAACACTGCCCTCCCTCCCCCGTCCTGCATTCTTCGCGGTACACGCGTTCTCTCTCTCTCTCTCTCTCTCTCTCTCTATGCAGCGATTCCCCCTTTCTCGAGCGCCAGCGAGCCAGAAGAGGGATAGAGAGAGAACTAAAGAGTGGGTACGTATAAAAAAAGAGTGACGCGAGTGGGTTCGCTTTCCTTCGGGGTAATCAGTTTCCTTGTTGTTCGGTATTCGTGAAATCGGAAAAAAGTGTCTTATGCAATTCGTCCATCTCTTGTTTTAAGATTGACGACTGCTTTTAGAAAAATTTGGTAGTTTTAGAAATTTTTGCACGAGTAAAATGTTTTAGAATGAACACAGACATGTATCATACTTTGGATATATTTTACTATAATAATCGAATTTCCTCAAATAATATTTGATGTATATATTTGAGAAAAATCGAAGTTAACACCTTCATCACTGGAATAATTGGTATACTCATACAGAAATTAAACCTTTATGGAACGTAATATTCTTTCACTGAATATGAGAAGACAAAGCCTTTATAATCGGAGCTCTATAACCGCATACCCATTCTGCAGCATGAAAAAAAATTTTTCATTTCCACCATAAATTCTCTATACTACCTAGTCATCATTGAGTTAACCATTCTTTCAAATCTCAATTCCCAAATAATAATCATCATGTTTAACAATCGCTTCTCTCAACTATATAGTCTCTCCGCTCCAGGTAACATCTGCAACATAGACCGTTCAGAGTACCAGGATAATGGCGACTGGAACCCGTCTTCGCGTTACCATCCTCTCAGCCACAAGAGAGAATCTCGATCTCTCTTCTCTCCACCTTCTTCCTCTCCTCTCTCTCTCCCTTTCATTTTCCTTCTCTCCCCTCTGGCACAGCACCGAGCATTTTGAAAGCCACAGCACAGCGCAGCGCAGCGCAGCGCAGCGCCCGCCGTTTTCTTCTCTCCGGATCGCGCGCGAGGATCCAAGGACACGTATACACGGCATATAGAGACGCGAGATCCTCGCGTCGCCTCTCCTCCTTCTAAGCCCCCATTGTCTCGTTAATTAATGAGAATCGATACTCGTGCTCCTTTCGCGATTTATTCGATAGACCTGTGGGTCTGTGTGTATGCGAGAACGGAAATAGCCCCGGCGCGAGTGAGGAACGAGGGAGAGAAAGCGCGCGCACGCCTCGCGAGCTTTTGTTTGAGCGCGTTCTTTTGTACCCCACGTCCGTTCTGTGTGCGTAATGGGAAAATTGAAATCGCGCTCATTGTGAGTGTGAGAGTATGTATGGAGGATAAAGCTATGCGTGTATATATATGTTTGCACATGTCGAAAAATGTGGGGTAAGGGTTTTGTTCCCCTTTTTTCGGGAGGGGAGACGTGATTCGCGTTATTCGAAAAATCGGTGTGATTCATTGGACGCACGCTTATAGGGCGCGATAAGTTTTCTTTTTGACGTTGACGTAATACCTTACATGTATTTACTTGACTGCTATTAAACTTCATGTGGTCTCGCATAGCGGGCAGACATAAATCAAGCTTTTCAAGCAGATACTTCTTCCAAACTGCATCGCACTCAGAATCAATGCATTGAATTCGGACAAGTTATTCACTGCTTAAATCAATTCAGTATATTTCTCAAAACTTCACTCATACCATATACTTAGCAATTCAAAGGAAATTACTTCGCTTCGTGTACATCAGCAGCAGCAGCACTCCGCATGACCGGGGCAGCTGAACTGTCCTTCTTTTGCCGGTCGCACGCGCGCTTTACAAGTTAAATCCCAAATGTCCCGCGCAGACTCGGCGATTTAGAAATCAAAGTTCCTGTACCGGCTATCGCGTATACATTATCAGCAGCAGCAGCTGCTTCGTATACGTGATGTATAATAGGGCACTCGCCGCGACCGCGAGGCCGTTCCGCGTGCGCGCGTTCTTCTCTCGAGGCCAGTCAAGTTGACGGTCAAGCGGCGCTCGCGCGAGCTCTGTTCTCATGAAATTTCGTTCACTTTATCTCGCGGTGGAGTGCTAGCGGTCTCTCTTTTTTTTAAAAGACAATTTATCGGGCTGGTCGAGTTTGATGCAATGAATCTCAATAAATAAAATTATAGATCCGTGGGATTTCGGTGGTGAATGATCGAAAAAATTTCTTTTGTAAAAAAGGGGGCACCGGTATTAGAAAAACTTTTAATTGTAACAAAAAACGCACGAGAAAAATGCGTAGTGATAAAAAATCACGCAGCGAGAGTTCGTTCTTCATAATTCTATAAATACTTCTTATAAGAAAAAAAGAGAGAAAAAAAACACTCAAGCTAGTGATTCTCGAAACGTGAAATTACAGAAGTATAATATAGGCATGTAATTCCCTCGAATGCTTTCTCCCTCGAAGTATATATACGGGCTCTCTCGCCACGTGTGCATCGCATAGGTACAATCTTTGCGCGTCCATCGCATTATTCACGGCATGCGATACTCGTCTGTGTGTGTGTCTCGACTCTTTATTTCTTATTACACACGTACGGACGTCACACGCGTGCATGCGTTACTCTCGACGTAGTACAAGCCGAAATGAAAGACATCACAAAGGAAAAAGGGGCGGCGCATATAATATACGGGGGAAAGGTGAAAATTTGAAAAATCAGAGAGCGAGCGAGAAGAATGGACTATATGTAGAAGGCCCCCGGTATAATTCTTATGGGTTTCCACCGCGCGCGCTTTCCGTGAAAGAGCCGACAGGTGTTTCTACTCTCCGACACCCTTTTTTTTCTATCTTCTATCTCTCTCGCGCTCGCTCTTCCTGTGCGTCGGACCCCTCCGTTCTTTTTCGTTTCTCTCCTCGTTATCTTGCTTGTTCCCTTCCCTCGGTTTCTCTTTCTCTCTCTCTCTCTCCCCCTTCTCTCTCTTTCTCTCTCCTCTTGTGTCTACATTCCAGTGTCATTCGTACTCGGGGCGAGACCCGTACTAACAGTGCGCTAGGGCGGCCGAATTTTCGATCTATCCTAAAGTCAAATTCCTATTTCATATAGATTTTTATAAGATATAAGTAATTGGATGTTCTCAATGATGAGAACGAATTATTTAACTACGATTTTTTTTCTCTTCTAAACGAAATTATCAGGTGAAATTTTATCATTTCTTTTGGTTTTACTAATTATTAAAATTCAACAAAATCGTACGCATAATTTTTTCTCTTGATTTTATTGCATAACCAAGTTTCTTGCATTTGAACGATTGAAAACAAATTTCAAACGGTAGAATCTTATAGCTGCATCTCATACTAATAATTCACTCTGATTTACTGGTTTCTGATGCAATACCACATCAATTTTGCACGGTAAACACTTGAATATTAAAAAGGCATATAGAATCATTGAAAAGGACCTGAATCATAGAATATAATAAATAAAAATTTCCTAATAATATCAAGTACAATTTTCGAAAAAATATATTAAACTAGGTATATTAATTTTTGAAAAAAAAAAGAAAATAAAAGTTTCGAAAAAGATCCATTAATCATTGAACGTACTCGTATCCTTCAAAATATCGCCAAAGCAGATGAAGTAAACAACCCTCTCACTCTCGTTTTAAAAAAATGCAAAAATCTCGCCACGATGCCTCGGAAACTCAACGGACAGTCGAACAACAGAATCTCCATAAAATTACACGTGTTTACAAAGCCGAACATCATACACAGGCGCGTACACACATACATACACGTCTGTTTCTCTCTTGTCTCAAGAGCGCGCGCACCTCCCCGCGAGCCATTCGAAAAGTCGTGCCAAACAATCCTCTCGTCTTCTAAACTTCACTCGACAAAAGCCATCGTAAAATATATACTCTCTTTCTCTCCCTACATACCTTCGACTTCAAAAACCCACAAGCACTCTCTCTCTCTCTCTCTCACACTTCTTTTCGTCGACCTCAATTTCGCGCGCGGAAACAACCCCGCGTGCGCATGCACGAGACCTCTGTTTAGCGCGAGCGTCAAGGCCCCGTCGGCCGGTATGTATACATGTATATATACGTATAAGTACGCGCACGCAGGGCCCCCATAATTCCCGCCGCAAAAATCGTCCAGGTATAGATTGCCGCCATTATCCCTACTCCAGGCGGTTCTCGCTCCCTCTCTGCGTCTCTTTCTCTCTTTGCCGGCTCGTTCGCTCCTTCTTTATCCCCCGCGTTTTTGCCGTTTCCGTCTCTGTCCTTGTGTGCATGTATATATATGTGTGTGTGTGCGTCTCTCTCTCTCTCTCTCTCTCTCTCTCTCTCTCTCGCCCACAAAGACCGCAGGAACCGGAGTAGAGGGAACAAACAACGCGAGAGAAAGAAGAGAGACGCCGAAAGATCTTCGAGAGTTGCGTGCCGAGTGTTCTGCTTTGCTCCAGAGAGAGAAAGAGAGAGAATCGGAGCGAGTGGAGAAGGAGGTGGGTAGGCAAAGGAGTTGCTGTATAGATGGTACGTGAGAGGGAGAAAGAGGTAAAAACTCTGGGAGAGGAGAAAGACGAAATTATGGGTGAGGATGGGATGGAAGAGAGAGAAAGAGAGAGGGAAAAAGTGGAGTAGGGTGGCCAGGATGGAGGAAGTGGGAGTGAGACGCCCCTTATACACTTGAGTTACTGAATTTTTGTTATTAAATAACAGCAGAATTAGTTTTTTGGTTCATTTTTTGTTCTAAATAATCAAAAATCGATAACGCCGCTTTTCACGCATGAATATTTTAACTTGTTGGACATGTAAGGCATAGATTGGAAAAAAAAGTTTTTTATTAATATTTGAATTTATTGCGTGTACAATAGAAATCTTCTTTGATTGTGTGAGGCAGATTTCATTCTCATTCAAATTCAAATACGCTTCGGCTATATGTAAAAATAAAAATTATATCATTCCACTACCGATCGATCACAAAAAAGGAGGAAAAATACAAAATATTCATAAAATCAAGCAGAAAAGGAACCACTTCCAACATTTTTGCAACCCGAACCCCCGAACCCCGCCAAAAAAGGCCCACCCAGTCACGACCGTTCGAAAAATCTCCAACGAACTCCGCATCAGCTCGCTCCATAGCTCTCCTCGCGCAAGCAAGCAAGCAAGCAAGCAACTCGAGCTCATGCTCCAATCTTCTCCGATTGGCCGAAGGAGGCTCGCGCGCGTAGAAGGGGCCGCGCCGCGAGAAAGAACGTACACCACAGCGCACATCGGAGCAACAGCAACCGGTAGGTAGAGAGGGGAGGAGAACCATCATCGGGTTCTCGCGACTGTTTCTCCCCGCGCGCGCCTGCCCCTCTCCAGTCGGCGGCGCGCGAGGAGGAGAGAAAGACGACCGCGGCTCGAGCGAGCAGATTTCTTTCAAAGGGCATAATTTCAGTTTTCAAGGACGCGCCGAACAAAGCGCCTCGTGCATACCGTACGTTACACACATATACCGCGTGTACTACGTGTCGAGTGGATAAAGCGTAGCGTTGGAAAATATCGCGGGGTTTCAGAGTTGTTTGGTAAAATAGTATAGTAGTAGTAGATCGTAGTACGCGCGAGCGCGCGTCATGGCGTCGCTGCTCGCTTGCTCGCTCGCGGGGCCTTTCTCTTTCTCTCGCGCGTTTTCGTTCGGAGTTTTATCTCTCCTCACTCGCGCTTGCCGCGAGTTGGTCGTCCACGTCGGTATTTTCCTCTCTCGGAATATTATAACACGCGCAGTGTCGTCGCAAGCGCGGAGATAACCTGTGCGACAGAGTTTCCGGCAGTGACGACGACGACGGGAGGAGGAGAGGAGAGCACGAGAAAGTAACAGTACATCGGGCACGTAGTATAAGTATACATATATATATATATATATACTTCACGCGGAAGAGCGTATAAAGCGAGTGAAAGTACGTACGTATATATATATATACACTACACAAGCTATACAGCGAGGCAGAGAAAAACGATAGACGGAGAGATAAGGATGGGAACTCTTTGCGTAAGTATTATAAGTTGCGCGCTAGCGTCTGCGACGGCGACGCTCCGCGGCGGCAACAACCTGTTGCTGCTGCTGCTGCTGCGCGGCTTTGTCGACGCCAGCAGCCGTGATTCAGATCGGCAGCTGATGCATCGGCCCCGAAAGCAGCGCAGGTCAGGCGCTTGTTGCGCTCTCTCGGTGTCGTTTGCTGCGGAGTCAAATTAGGAATTTTTTGAAATGTCGGAGGTCGAGTCCCGAGGTTATAGAGTGTACGTCGATGTCGTGTTGGTTTATCTTTGAATTAGTCGAGTAAAGTCGTAGATCTAGATCGAATCGTGAAGTCGGTAGTCTGTGGGAAAACGCCACGAGGTACGTTTCTGATTTATTCATCTGATATAATTTTTTTGCCGTACATATATGGGTTCTTGCTTAATTACGTTCTGAATAAGTCATACATCCAAACGAAATATATTCGAAAAATTATAGCACAGTAGCGTAGAGGTCATGCTATGTATCATTTTTATCCTCCATTTTGAATTGCAGAATAATTATACCCAGAGTCTGTGAATCAACAAATTAACGATAGTGAGTAATAAGGCTTGTTTCCACGCCAACTATGCGTCCACTGATAAACGCCATTTCGATCATTCGTTTTACGTTTTCATGACTCTATCCAACTATAAAGAAAAATCACTCTTGACAATTTAATCTACCAAAGAAAGCTTCAATTCCAATGTATCTGCCCACTTTGATATATAGTTACTTATTTCTCAACACAACCGCATCTGAATATCCCTCCACTTCTCTAAAAAAAAAAACACAAAACAAAAAAAAAACCGCACTAACCCATCGCTTTGATCCCACACGCACGCGCTGCTCCTCGCCTCCTCAAATTCTCGCCATCACCCGCGCGTTTCTAATTTCAAACCTGCCCCGTATATGAAATCCACAGCGGGCAAAAGTTTCGCCAAAAACTCCAGTCCAAAAAAAGGCCATCATCACCATCCACTACTAACTATCCCCGCAGTTACGGGCCGGCACGTCTCCGTCGTCTCGGCTTGCCACATCTCGGGTTCCCCGAAACCGTTGGCGTCCCGACGCGCTCACTCTCCCTTCTCGTGCGTGCGCGCGCGCGTGTGTGTGTGTGTGTGTGTCTGTGTCTGTGTGATTTAGCCCAAAAACCAGCCTGAATTCTCCTTTGTTTAGCCGCTCTTGTCCGCGCTATGGGCCCCCGAAAAAAAAACGCCGCGCTCTCGTGTGTGCCACCGCTCTTCCCTCTCCCACACACACACACACATACACTTGGACGCTCGCGCGCGCACGCATCCTCTCGTAACGTTCATGCTTGGCCGAGTGCCGTGTCGGGTTCACAGTCGCCCGCCGCCGCCGCTTTATGAATTCGTAAAAGAGAGAGAGATGAGACACTGGGCTACTGAATCTTTTTTTCTCTTCTTCGTCAAGGCGAATCGCGCCGTTTTCTCAACCGGCTTTTCGCGGGCCAATTATACAGCGGCGGCGTCGGCGGGTGAGTATAAAGTAGATATAAGTATGATACGCGCAGTTCAGTGACTCCGAGTCTATATATCCTCGATGAAATTTGCCGCACGCGCGTGTCTGCGTATGTTCGTATATATAACGCGCCGCAGCGAAAATTATCAATGAATCAACGTCAGTTACAATCGTGCGCTGCTCCCTCCGGGACACGCACATTTTTATCGCGCTTTATACATGCATACCGTCTGTATGTATAATAATGTATGCACACGTTGAAGAGGTATGTGCGCGGCTCTCCCTGCGCGGATTACACACACGGCAAAATCGATGGTAATTGCGGCGTCGTAAATTTACGGCGCTTTCTTTCTTATCAGCGTGTGTCTACACACGCGCGATGAGCTTGGCGAGGGTTCTATATAGCTTGTTGAGTCTTCGCGAAGATCGCTTTTTGCTGCACTGCATTCCAGTTGGCATTTCTTTTATCATATTTTTTATCTGCCTGACTGGTAGACACGCCAAATTTAGAACCAGTCTTTCTGCTTTTCTTTGGCGCGTGAAATTATGCGGTACTCTGTTTTAGCTGTTGGTTTGCATATCTTAATGAAGAAACAGCATTAAAAGTATAAATTAATAAAGAGCATTGATATAATAGTAAGAAATACTATAAGTTAACGTGATGAAAGAAATCTCTAAATTCAGAATAGTTTGCCGTTAATAAAAAAAAATTGTCAACAACATTCTCTCCCTCGTCTATACGAATACAAAGTCCCTTTTTACACCAGCTCGAGCCACCTCTCACCTCCCCATTCCCATCATCATCAACAGCAGCAGCAGCATCAACCTCCTCTCGCGCGAAAACATCTCGTGAAACCGCAAGAAAGGGGGGCACCTCTCCCTTCTCTCTCTTTCTCCCTTTCGCTTAAAAATCTCGCAAGGTCCGCTTTTTGTTCCACACCAGAATAGGGCCGCTCGCAAGGCCACAGCAGCAGCAGCAGCAGCAAACCCTTTTGCGATCGATTTTTCGCTCGCATAACTCTGGCGCGGGGAATTCGTGTTTCCTGTCACGCGCGCGCGCGCGTTACATTCGGTCGCAGAGAGCGAGCAAACCATTACCTCTGTACTTTCACTTCCCACATATATACACACACAAAATATAAGTCGCGTGCAAAGCTCGAGCGAACGAGAGTGATCTTTATTTTCTCATTGTGCGCCCGCGCTCGCGCGGTAGCCGCAGGGAGAGTTAGCGGCGCGGTATATAGCTACTGTTACGCGCGCTACCATTGTGTTGTGTATAGGTGAGCTCGAAAATTGCCGGTGCTTTGAATGACTTGTGGTTTTTTGTCGCGATGTGAAAAGCCAGAGTTTTGGGAAACGTTGTTTTAAGGTTTGGAATGAAAATCGGAGCCGCGAGAATTCGTTATATTGCCAGATGCGCGCAGACGACGACGACGGGTGAGGAGAAAAAGAAGGAGCCGAGTAATTATGCGAAATTATGCATACCTAGCTATCGGGTGAATTCCGCAGGCTGAAATAATTTTGCGCGCGCACAATAATACGTAATTATGTTCGAATAATAATTCGTAAATTACGGGTGGAAACTGCTGCTGCTACTTACTACTACTATACTCATCGCCGAAAGGCTCTCTCTTTTTAATTTTTTGCATAATATATTTATGGATATATTGTGTACAGGATTGTAATCAGGTGTAATGAACGATGACTAAGAACACGATAAAGCCGCACGCACGTACAAATGAGCATTCATCAATTATCGAACGCAATAACTCAGCGCTCGCGCGCGTATGCGTTGTATAATTAGCGAGTGTATAGCGTTAAAAATATTATTATTCCCGATAATTCGCTACTATACCCCGTCGCGCTTCGGGCTATATCCGGGAATCCTGAAAACTCTTTCGTAGACCGTAATTATTACCACTATAACGTCGGCAATATTTTCCCCTCTCAACGCGTGCGCGGGTATCGTCATCGGCCCTCATCGCGCCATGAACCTCGATCTCAGCAACGATCCATCAATATTCCTCTATATGTATATATATCTCCCAATCGGCCCCCATTGTCAGTCGTAATTGTTTGTCAACTAGTGAACTCTCTTACGCGCACGTGGCAGCGATTTCCAACCCCCCGTAGCTGACTAAGCTTATATACTCTCGTACATACACACATATGAGTTTCCCGCGCGTAATATGCGGGCGATGCTCTCTCGAAATTTTTTCCTCTCAGCCGGCGATAAATATACACGCGCCGGAGCGGCGGCTCCGCGCTTGCCTTGGTCAATTAAGTGCAATTGACGAACGACCGGCTGCTGCTGCCGCTGTCGCTGTCGCTGCCCAATGTCGCGTAACCTCTTGTTCTCTCTGTCTCCCTTTTTTTTCTTTACTTTTGATGGGGTGTATATGAGCGCTGGTTAGTTGGCCTGTATATATATGTCTCTCGTTGCCGCGCTTACTTATATGCGTATGGGTTTTTGCCGCTCGCGCTTCGATGATGGCGGCATCTCGAAACTTGCCGTCGCTCGCCGCGGAGAGTCGGAATAATCAATGGAGCGACAGATGTGTATATGCATTAAAGATTTAAAAGGCAAGAGCTGGATTTTTCGCGTGATGCCGAGATCCTCGCGTGTTGAGTTTCTTTCTCGTTTTGAAATATGTGGAAAAGTTGATGCAGGCCTCCAGACGCTGCCAAGACGCGATTTTATTTATCGTCGCATCTAAAATACTCGTTAAGCCGACTTTGTACATACTAAATTGCGTCGTGACTTACATTCCGATGGTTTTAGAATGCCTTAGACACTGATATTTTATTCATCGAGGTTCTCTTTTTAAAGAAACGCGCAAGAAATCATTTCCTGACAACTCTTTTGCAACGTGGGATAGTATATTTTCAAAAGATGAAATTCAAATGTGTATTATATCGAATAAAATAAATATCAACCGTCGCTTGTACCTCGACGAAGAGAAAAACATTGTTCCCCTCCTCGGGTGATCTTCTCTCTCAAACGCATTCCAACGCGACAACAACAGCGCGCGATCGCGACACCCCTCGAGGGTTGCGATATGCTAAGTATAAAGCCATTCCCCACGAGTTTACCCAAAGTATTAACTTTCGGACTACACCTGCTCCTTTTGTATTGTGACTCAGCGGTGCCAGAACTTTCGAGAGATTTTCCCAAAAGATTACACACACAGAAACCGGTCTTCCTATATATTTTTCAAAAAGCTGACTGACTAACTCTCTCACTCAATCCCAATATTATCCTACAAACCCCAGCTGTTGATCTTGAGGGTGGGGTCAGCTGCGACCCAAGTGTATATGTACACGGTGTATGCATATGATACACGTTATTTTCGTTCTCCCTCTCTCGCACATGCGCGCCTTCGCATCTGTAATGCGAATGTTATTCCTCGCCGCGCTTTCTCGCCGCGCACACCTTTATAGGTACCTCCACTACGCGGCGGCGGGAGAAACAAAGAGAAGGAATGCCCGAGCGATCATCTCCCTTCCTTTCTCTCCAAAAAGAAAATTCCAACGCAATATATTCATCGATCGACATTTACGGCGCGATTTTTTATTGCCACACGTATAAGCGCTGTCTCCCCCTTTGTCATATCTTTCTAAATTGGCATAAAAATTTCGCGATCCAGTGTCAACTCGCATTTCTTCCCCTCTCTCTACCCATTATAGCCATGTCGTCATATCCCAAGAAAGCACTAACTTTAGCACGAAAACTTTTTCAAGCCCCTCACTCACAGCAGCGTCGTGTATATAAGCTTCTCCATACTACTATATACTTCACTCGTGTCACGTGCGGCATAGTATACAGAGCTAGGGTGCACACAGTAGCAAGCAGTCGCGGCGTCTCGAAACAAAACGAGACCTCTGCACTGTATAACACACTCGCACACAGAGACGCGAAAGAGCGCGAGAAAGGGAACGCGAGGCAGAGAACGAGAGAGAGAGAGACATAGATAGAGGCTGTTGCTGCTCACGGCAAAAGAGAGCAAGCGAGCGGCACGACCGGTATACGAGTTCAACGTCATTTCCCACGGTCTCTCTCGCTCGTTCGTTCTTCGTATAGTGTATCTATATATATAGTAGGGGAGAGCTCTCTCTCTCTTACTCGCGAGACGGAAATCGATGGGGGATGAATGGTGTTGCGGGCCCCACATCTGCACGCACGTGTATATGTCTGCGCCAAATTCATGCGAGGAGGAGAGAGAGAGAGAGATCGTCGAAAGGTGGGCAGAGTAAGCAGTAGCAGCGTGCGCGCGGACGACGACGAATGGGGTGCGAAGAGAGAAGAAGAGGTTCCTTGTGCTCGCGCTGATGCCTCGCGGCGGACAATAGTCGTCATTCAGCAGGCTCGACGAGCGAACGCGTGTGTGTGCGAGCGCTGGATATTTTTGCGGGTATATATATCGGGTATAGGACGCGTTTTTATGGCCGGTTGTTTCCGGTTCTCTCGTGCCACGTAATTTTTGCATAAGTTTAATGTGCTATGTAAGGAAAATTAGTGTCTTTTTAACGATTTTGGAGTACGGTAGCTCGGTTTTTGAAGTGTGCAAGAATCTTGGAATTAGCTGAATAAGTAGTGCGCGGTGGCGACTTTACGCGGCGACGATTGACGTCAGAGCCGTAAAATTACACGCATTCGCAGCAATCAGCAGGCCGCGGGCAATCATCAATGAACCGTAATCTCCTTACAATCATCGAAAAACCGCAGAAACGCGCAAAAACCGCGGTTTTTTCCTTCCTTTCATCGGTTTATATCTATACACTTTACAATGCGGTCGAAAGACAACGACGACTCACCGCGCCGTCCAATCTCATTTCATAATCCCCCAAGCGCGCAGCGAGAAATTCCTCCAGATGCAACGAGCGCGCACCGACTTTCTTCTTCTTTTTCGCGCGAATGATCGTCGTCATTCATCGGATTATATTCCGTGCAGCTGTGCGCCGCCGCTGCCGCATTGTCAGCGCGGCGGTTCGCAGAAAATTAAGCGACTCCGGAACTGTGCTATATACACGCGAATTAGACGCGCAGAATCTGCGACCGCGCGCGCCTCTCCCCCGCGCGTTGTTTTTTTTTCCTTCTTTCGCAAAGCCGTTACGAAAGCGCGCGCGCGTGCTCAGTTGGTTCGGAGACGTCGCGATGGCGCGTCGTAGTCGCTCGAGATCGCGATAGGTCGAAGCGTGTGCGTAGAGTATAGTGGGTTTGAGTTGGGATTAAGTATATAGCGTATAGTTTAAGGAGGAGTGGAAAATGCTGGAGCGGGAGAAAAAGCGGAGAGAGAGTGAGAACGTGACGAGGCAATGAGCTGGCATGCGGGAACGAAAAGTTTGATAAGTCAGGGGGAGATGAAAGAAGTTAATGATGGAGAGAGTGGTATTTAGAGCGAGTTAAAATTTCGAGTAATTAATGGGGAAGGGAGCAGCGTGGAAGAGTGATGTAGCAGCAGTGGTATACAGTACTCGATGAAAAAGTTGGAAGCGTCATTTGGTGTATAAGCATGAAATGAGTCGTTTTTTTTTTCGTTAAATAATTAATCAGAATGACGACGTGGCAACCGAAAATTTTGAAATTATATGACCGACGAAAAGAGAACTCAGCGCATTAAGATATAGCAGTATACACGCACTCGGCTCACGGGATAAGAAATCCACGAAACAATCGTCGAGATTAACGACTCCCTCTCTCTCTCTCTCTCTTCTCCGGCGTCGCACTTGCTACCGCGCGAAAAGCGATAACTCGCGTGAATGCAAACGAACGACCGCAAGTACAGCAGCACGCGACGACACACACACAGAATCTCTCTCTCTGAAATTGATTGAAAGCGTGCGTAATACGCGAGCGCGCGCGCCAGGTTAAAGCGCCAGTTAACCCTCGTTCGAGAGCGGCGCGTTCGAGAGATACATCTCTCTTTTTCCTTCTCCTCCTTCTCTCGATCGGAGCCTTTTTTATCGCGGCGACGGCAGCGCGTAAGTTGAGAGCCGCGGCGAAATCATCCTCCAGTGATATCACGTGCTCGCTCGGAATAATTATTAGTGTGGCTCGCTGCTTGCTCGCTCGCTCGC
>JAPYZO010006687.1:0-10487 GCA_030522905.1 Torymus flavipes | reverse complement strand
CCAGCCTCGCTCAATTGGATTGTCGCCATCGTCTGTTTCAGGAGAACGCGCCGAGGCGCCGCCGCGGGGCTTTCGGGGCCGAGGAGCAGCGGCACAGGAGGATGTCCAACATGGCCGAGAGCCGGGCTTACACGGTCATCAAGGTGAGTGGCCCATCGCGCGGACCGAGCGAGCTTTGTTTCGCGCGGTGTTGCTTCTTTTCTCTCGGCAGTGCCGCCCGGCTGCTCAAGTGGCAGAGAGGAAGAAGAAGGCGGGAATAGAGGAGAGGATCTTTGACCCTCTTTTTACGGCTCTCGCGCGTAAGTAGCCGCGCGCGCCGCTCCGCGCGGGAAAAGGTATAAAGGGTCGAGGGGTCGATGTTTACCGGTGATGAGATGAATATTGAACGAGTAAAGATTTGTGCTATTCTTGGAGGAGAGCCTTCTGGCGGAGAATATTGCTTGAAGAAATAAAGTTTTTTCTTGCTGAATTGTAGTATTTTGAATATTTTAAGTTGTATCGGTGGGTGTAGTAGCAAAAGAAGCGGTCGAAAGTGCTTGGTAAAAAAGAAAAATTTTATTATTCCCAATATAAAATTGTTGACGGTTGTATCTTTTTTTTTATTTAGAGTAAAAGATATTTTCCATTTAAAACTTTAGAATAAATATGATGAAACGTTCGTACAAGAAGTTATTTATTTTCTAAACCAGAAGCTTTGATTTACGCACATTTTTACTGTTTATTAAAATTTTACTTTGAAGATATAATAATAAAAGTTTATAATTTGATCGAATTTCTGAATTGATTCGAAATCAAAATCTAAATTACTTTTCGTAACTTAAACTACAAATTAAACATTCAATCTATTTTTTACAAGCCCGATCGCTCCTAAAAATATTTTAGCGCAAAAAGAGAATAAAGCGTTTATGTTTTTCTTGCAAACTCGAATTTACGCATCACAGGCGCCAACAAAAACAGCGGGCCGCAACAATATTTTCGTGCTAGATATATTTTCCGTGAAAAGGCTCTTGCAACTTGCCGACAACTCGTTTCTTTTACCCCGAACACAGCGACAGCCTCAAAACAGTATAAGCATTTAAAGTTCGGAATTGATTTCGAAGAGGAAAAAGTGCCGAGGAAAAGTATAGCGAGCACGAAAGAGATACAATTTCCGAAGAGAGAACTTCACCTTCCCTCGCGACTCGTAGAACACTTTGAATTTCATTCCACGGCGGGTGAAAAAGAACGAGGCGGGAAGAGAGGGTTCGACGCAATATTTTCGTACGTGTCTTATCTTATTACGAGCATCGGCTTCGCGCGTGGCGCGTGAACCCGTTATTTCGCCTGGCAGTGGTGGCGGCACTTTTATTCTCTCTCTGCCTCGAGTACGTCGAGGCAGGTATAGCCTTTCCCTTTGCCAGTCGTCTGGAATCCTGTGATTCGCTCTCTCTCTCACGAGCACCACGCTAGTGAGGCAGGCGGGTGCGACGCCTTCGCTTTGATCTCTCCTGAGCTCTTTAATTTGTCGGGGCAGACGCGTGCCTCTTCGAGTTCGCGTGATTGACTGCGATGAACGAGACGTGGGGCTTTTTCTCGTCCTCCCTCCGAGAGGATCTCTCGTGATCCGGTCGAATTCTTCCCTTGGACTGATTGTTTTCTGCTCGATGTGCCGTTTATGGTTGGGAATGTTAGAGGGAATGGAAATTCGTTTTATAGAATTGGAAATATAATTGGCTATAAATAAAGGGGAAAATAAATTCAGTGCATTAGCAGAAAATAAAGTTAAATGGATATTTTGTATTTAAGTCATTTAAAACGCAATAGATATAAATGAGTGCTATTTATGTAGAAGTATTATTATCCAAATGAAATTATCTATCTGAGCATATTCTTTTGTAGAAAGTTTATTTATTATAATATTTCATTGACTTATTCATTATTATTACTATTTCAAACATATTTTAAAATACAAAGTTTGTTAACAATAACATACACGTATAGATATTTCAGGTTGGAAAATTAAAACTAAATCGTTACTATCGTTACTCGATTAAATTATCCAATTTATAAATAAATTGAAATTGGGGTTGAATGGGTTACAATCGAAGAAATAAAATTTTTAGTTGCTGTATTTCAAAATTTTAAACTGATCGAGGGCCCGTAGCAAATATTCACATTATACAGATTCCAATCAAAAGTTGGTATATTCCAACCAATGCGTCCAACTATAGAGTCCACAATTAATGTACAGAGAGGACTTCAAGTACGACAATCAGTATATTACGTACCATCGATATATTATTTTATAACTTGAAAACTATCTATAACGACCTTCCTAAATTTTCCTCCCCTATACTCTTTCCAACTCTCGCCGAAATTCAAGCAATACATCCTCGCGCGCTAAAGCACAACGCCCGTAAATACCGCGTTCCTGCAGCTTTATTACACCCAATACGTACGTGTGTCGTGTTCGCCGGCGGCGGTGGCAGCAGCTTCTCCTTGAAATTAGCGCGCTCTTGCGTCCTTCTTTTTACGCCCCGGGTCCGTCATCACGTTCGCGCCCGCCAAGCCGGTAATTTTTCAACCCGACGACGCAGTCCGTTCGAGCTCTGCACGTATATTTCACGTCGTAAATCGGAGGTGCGGAAGCTACTAATAAACAGCCCGGCTCCACCTTTTGCTCGTAACCGAAACGGCACCTCACGGCTAGAAGAGACTCTGGTGGTTCACTTTTCCATTGGGGAAGATTTCTACTGGGGAGGTATTGTAGCGGAGCAAAAGTCTCACTTAATTATAAGAATTCGCATGGTACCTTATATAAAATTGTATTATTGAAAATTATTCGCTTTTTGTGCACAGGCGAATTCTTTGTTTTAAAGATTACTTCAATACATGATTAGATTTTTTTTAAATTTTTTGATAGCAGTATAACGAGTAATTTTTACATAAAAAAACATTTTCTTTTACTACAGAAGTATCGTTCTTTATTATTAGAGAAGAAATTATAGTTTCATAAGATTGTATTTCAGATATTCAATAAACGTATGTATTCTGCTATCTATAACGCTACATTGCTATCAGCAAATAAAATCGCAAATGGCCACGAAATTAATTGCTAATATAGGAGTAATTGATTTTCCATAACTCAGTAAGTATGGCAATGAAATTTGATAAATCGCTGGGGAACCGTAAACTACACGAGTATCACAACTATACAGATCAAATTAGTTTGTTTTCTAATGTTTCATTAAATTAATTCTCTATATAGCCAACCCACAATATAATATTACAACCGCGCCGATGTCAATTACACCAGACCACTATTACAAACAATAATTACCATATTAATAACAAAATTTATAACCTTTAACAATGTAAAACTTGCATATAAAGTAACTCCAATGAAATACAGCTTGAATCAATCAAATGAAATTCAATCCATTACAACTTGACATATCAATACTGCCCACAACATGCGTCATCGATGCGCGAGTGCAGTCCAGCCGCGTTCCGCGTAAGAAAGCCGAAGCGGAAAAGGTCCTTATAAATTTATCGAATGTAAAGCCTCCACGGAGCTAGTAACTCAACGCGAGCGCGGGCCGGTGTTTAACGAATGAACGTCCCCATAAATCGTCGGCATGCGCGTGCACTGCCAGCCGCGTCCCATGCACGATCGTGTAACGCCGACGTCGACGGCAATGTCCGGATCGAACTTAAAAATCCATTCAAGAGTTATAATTCCCCGGTTATGGCTCCTTATCATTCAGTCCGCTCGTAAATCGCCCACTGCGTTCCGAAGTTTCCCCATAAAATTCCCTCTCTCTCTCCTTCTATCTATCTTCCTCTGGATCGGCGCGCCAGCTGGGCGCCAGTAAAAAATTCTCGCAGATAATAATCAGCCACGCCTCATCACAACGAGGCTTTCGCGAATTGCGTTATGCCACCGTCGTCGTGTCTTTCGACGGGCGGCGAGTCTGTCGCGAAGGGCGGCTATGTGCACATGCCGCCCCCCGCGCCCGCGTTCTTGACCCAGATGTCGACGGCTGCGAGGGAGAGAGAACCCAGGGCCCGGATGTGTGCGCCCCCCGCGATCGGGAGATTAACGTCGACGATCTATTGACTATCCATTCCGTGAAAAATAATAATGCTAACTACTTCGCCGTGAGATAGATTGCATAAATATTTATCAAAGTGGAACGCGCGCGCCCGGTATTTTAAAATACGACTACGCTACTCGGTCTTTCTTCCTCGTTCAAAATCCGTTAGCCTGCATTCTAGATGCAAGGGGATAAATATAGCGAAATGATTTATTAGCATCGTGTCGACGTTGTGGATTGTGTACAATTTTTATATATGTGCATACACAAGATTGTCTTTCATTATTTAGTGATCTGGGATCAAATTAGAATCGATCTGTTTGAAAAGTTTGGAATTCTTATTTATCACTTGTTTATAGAAGCGCATTTCGCCTAAGCTTGATAAATGTACGTAGACAAAGTTTTCAACATTGTGCAGGATACTGTGACACGATCATGGATATTATTAAGAACGTGTTTATAGGACGAATGTCAATAAGCTAATGTACAAAATTTGATCGTCTATTGCTGTGAAAACACACGCAAACTATCTTAAAACGTTTTCTTAGCGTGTCACCTTGCACTGTCGAAAACAGCTATTACCAGCATGCAACTTTATTTTTATTGCTAGGCACCAATGAATAAGAATGACCTTCATGCGAATCTAACATTACACGTGCCTCCCACATTATATAAGAGCTACTATCTCGATATTGATGTCTCTATTGAACAGCAGTTATTTCTGATAAGTGTGAATGACTTTCTATCAACGTGCATACAATCGCGCACAATCAATTTGAAGAAGCTATTTTTGTCCCGCGTAGGCAGTGTTTCTATTGATTACTAATATTGTGAGAAAAGGATTAGCAATAACTACGCAAACTACAGCTTTTGAAATTAACCCAACATTATCGTGAATTTTCTTGTTCAAATTGTACTTTTAATTAAACATCCAAGACTTTATCTAACTTTAGCTTGAAAATTCTCAATGTTAGCGTGAAGTATCCAAGAAGCCGAAAATTTTCTTCACATGCGCAGACGAAAGTGCTATAACAATGGAAAATCGCCATTCTATATTCTTAGTATAACGAGTTGGAACCTCACGGGGAAAGACTTGAAACTTTTACGGCGTATAATCGCTTTAACAAGAAACTAATTAGTTTTTTGAAGCCATCGCCGCGCGAAAAGTTTCGCATTACGATGCCGCCAAATGGCGCAGTTATGAGAAAATAAAATAAAAATAAAGCCTTGAAGAATTGCCACGACTGGTGGTATATATTAAAGTGAATCTTACCGAAACTCATTAAACTTTATTCAAGTAACTAAAATGGATTTTTCAATTGAAGGGGCAATAATTTATCATCATTTATATATTATCATATATTAATGCAAGTATAAATAATGAATATTACAATTTTCTTCCGAAACTTCGCATTCCAATTTAATTTATCTGTAGAAAAAGTGTAACACGTAGCACACAAAACATAATATTCACTGAATATTGATACAACGATATTATGTTATGAGACTCACCAGATCCAGCAACATCTCACAAATGTTATGATCTGGAAAATACCATAGAATAAAATTGTACCAATACTATATAGAAACGTGAAATATAAGACGCACGAGCAATTCAGCTTAGAGCATCTTTTCTCGATTTTCGTAAACACACGTAGACCGTTAATCCTTAAATTCACTATTCGCTTTACCACGTACCGCCTTCTCCCACGCTATTTCTTTCTGGACTCTGCTCGAACTCCGATACCAACGCTCGGTAGAGGGTTCGTTCTCCACCCAAACGCGCAATCAATTAGCTTCCCCGAAGCTAATCGAGTTTTCGCGAGTTCGCAAGAGAGCACGTGCGCTAATTAAAATTTTGCGGTCCTCGTGTGGAGCGCAAGCTGCGCTCACGGAAACACGAGCCAAAAGGTTTGACCAAGTCACGTCGATGGGAGAGAGAAAAGGAAGGAAGGAAGGAAGGAAGGAAGGAAAAAACCTGCGCTCGCATATACATATACATACATATGCGAGGGAGAGGAAAAGAGAGAAACAAGTCGACCTGCTTTTGCGTAGCCGGTCTTTTCGCAGACGCGTATCGAGGCCAACGTCGTCATTAAAATTACAAGACGGAGAGGAAACGATCGACCCGAAAGCATATTTCGTTGCTGAAACTCGCGCGAGTGCTCGCTTTCCTTTGAATGCGCTTTCGCCCGCCGTGTGAGCGCTGAATCGCCGGATTCGAGTGTTTTGAATTCTGCTTATTTACGACGCAGAGACTCGCTGCTCACCCACACGCCCCGGACTTGGACTCAATGCGCATCTCTGACGAGCTTGATCAAATAGAAACTCGATATCTAGATTAGCAAAGCGATCATGCGGTAGCTGGAGTGCTGATATGACGCTTTCAGAATTGTATATCTCTATTGACTCTATGTGTGTTCGTGCTTACTCGTTCACTTGCACACAATCAAGTATATTTTTGCAAAAAAATTTGTGTGCATACGTCTAAATTATAGATAGTATTTTCTCCAGTATATGCAACCTCGTGAAAAAATGATTGTTCATAGAAAATGTGACGAAAGTATAGGTTTGGTTGCAGTTTGGCAATAGTACATAGATACAATTTCGAACTTTTTCCGAATATCAAAAAGCAAAGAAGTTTGGAATTACCTCATTGCATACACTTTTTCAAAGCTAAATGTTTGGTCAAATTTTTTCAAAACAGACTATTTTTACTTAGAGAATTTTTTCTTTTAACTGAAACAAATAGACAAATTAAATTGTATTATTATCATTATTATTATTATTTTAATAAATTTTATATATCATGGTTTCATGAAAAGATACATCAATTATAACTATTACAGCCACGTGAAGAAATGAGTTATTTGAGAACAAGATTACTCGAAGCTTTCAGACTGGGCGAAAAAACGTGAAAGCAAAAAGTATTGACAATGATGTATCTTCAGATAAAGCACAGTGAAAAGAATAGGATGGATTCTATAACTAATTACTTCCTTAATTGTAGTAATGTAACAAGGAATAAATGTAGTTATAATAGTAGATATCTTTTATTTAATCTTAGTTTCATAAAAAGTGAAATGATCATCGCGAAGATACTAAAAAAAAGTTACCTGAGCCCAGATATACAAAGTTTTCTCAAAGCATAAAGTAGCTGCAGCTATATTCCTTATTCCCATATTCACTATTTATTCATGTATGATAAATGTATTGAATGATAAGATCACGAAGCCATCCCGAAAGGCTGTAAAGTTACTCAGATTTTTAAAATACTTGAATTAAATTTTTCTCATGTTACTTTTTTGTTACGGATAATAAAAAAATTTCAAATTTTCTACTTAATATGTGTTAAGTGTTCATACAATTTTCAACGTGACGAGACAGACAGGGTTGTATCTAGCAATATGAAAACGACTCGAAGAAAAACGCGCACAGACGCATCGGTAACACAGCTCGGAGAGTCATCATATATGGATGGTTCGGGGTTCGATTCCCCGTCTTCACGCCCCTGCCGCTTTTTTTATCGAGGCTTCCTCATTTATTTATTTGCCTGTAAGTTCTCACTCGTAACATATGTAATATATTTTGTTTTAAAAAATGTGTGATTATGAGATCAATACTATTGGCATTAGAGTTTGATAGCCATACAGTATCCTTGCAAAAATCTGCAATAGACCAATACTTTTATACTTGTTCGATGCACATTAATTAAGCACTAATTTGACTATTTAAATTTTAGCATAAAATTTTATCTAAGCCGTCAATTAAATAAATATACAGTGTTCAGTTTTGCTGCAATATTACAAAACTCAAGTATAACATGACTTCGAGAGGAATAAAATTCTTTACAAATCTTAGTCAAGCCCATCCCCACTATCTTTTATCAGTATATAACGAGCAAACGTTAAGGTAGTGGGAGAGGTCTTCTCCCTGCACCTGATATTCTGCTCGTATATCACCGACCAATATCAATCCCTCGGGAACGCCGAGCCACAATGGATCTATACTGGACGACGGCATTCAATCAGCCGACAACCAACACCACGCTGGAGTGTGCGCAGTGATCAGCTCAGGACTCCTTTATGAGGGCTATCAAACCAGAAGACTTGCGAAGGGCTAGATCATCTTTAACGGTTTCACCGGAGTCAAACGGTCTAACAACTGCACAATTTCGAGCCACCCCTTTCGGTATCGTCTCAAGGATCTTCAATTTCATTCTTTGGTGTAGATGACTTCCAAAATACCTTTGGATACCAAGAACTATCTTCATCCGCAAAATGGCTCAAGCCTTTTAGATAGAGAAGTTTAAGTCTATCACTAGGGTCCTCTGCAAGATTCTAGTACAGAGAATACACGCGGCCAACGAGGTAGATTATCAGCAGAAAGCAGGGATGAATGGCTGTCGAGATAACACTATTCTCTTTGACGCTCTTTTACAGAGCTGCTAGCAGCAATTCAAGTTCATCTGCATTGCAAAATCAAATATGGAAAAGTCCTTTGATAGCATGGGACATAGCCCAATAATATAGGCTGCGGAAGCAGTTGGCATATAATTCTAAATGATTCGGTTTTTCAGGAAATAATGGAACTACGATATAAGGATTGGCCATAGGAGTTGATAATAGAGATGAAAGGAGGGAAAGAGGTTGGATTTCTGGCACCAACAATATTCAACTTAATAATCGATCACATCTCCTGATTTCTTTTACAGAAATATAAGACCTTGGTAGGTTATTTCTATATGCCAGGAATAGGTTATCTGAGGAAAGGCCTGGAATTCTCTTCGTACGCCACAGTCTTATAAGAATTTGTTGATAGCATAGCGATCAAACTTTCTCGATTAGTTAGACGCTCAACACCAATAAATCGCTCATTCCTGACATCACTTCTGACATCCTCATTGCCAGAAATTGCATTAGTTACGTCAAAGTAAGGCTAAAAAGCCAGAAACTAACAACCACAAGTGAAATCAGTCAACTTTTACTGAAAAGGATCTATATTAACCCGTCAACAGCAACGACGAGATGACTATAAACACATTTATAAACACAAGCTATTTTGGTTGTATGTGTGTGCGAACACATGTTGAGCTGGTAAAGTGATCTCGATTTTTCCTTCTATCATATGAAGAACTTTACACGCACTAGCCAGTCGCAAAAACTGTCCATTCAGAGGACGAGGACACCGCAAAAGATGGTCAGGTAACATGACGTAATAACGAATATAGTTTCAATTAAAACAAAACAACAATCATAAAAATTTGAATTTCCTGAACCTTAAACATCTAGAGAGTGAGCACTGCGAGGCTATTATCACTTGCTGCTGCATCCATACGTATACCTGGAAAGATGCTTCGTTTACACCGTCAACAGGGTTTGTAGTCGTTTTCTTTCATAATTTATTAATCATGTACCTGATTCAAATTCAAACTCGATATTGTAGATGAGGTCGCCCTTTCCCCGCCTGTCGCTCTCGAAAACATCGCCCACGCAAAATCCCTCGGGATGTGTGAATTCGTGGGGACAATCGGCAAACGAGTTCACAAAAATACGTTATACCGAAATGCTTATTTTATTTTTCAACTTCATTAAAATAAATTATACACTTTCAGTAAAGAAAAGCTTCTAGCATGTGTTCAACTATTATTACTTTTGATAAATTTGCAAAGGTGCTAAGTTATAGAAAAATTTGGAAAAAAGACAAAGACTGAAAAACTGAAGAGAAAACTGATCTACTTGATAAAAAAACGAATACAATAGACTGAAAAAAGAGCGATACAGCGATACTTTTATTGAAGGGAAGTTTTGTGTATCTGTATAGTTTAGTCGTACATAAATCAAAGATACTCTTTCATGTCTATTTAAAGACATTTGAATCGAAATGCCGCACTAAGGCGTTAGTTAGTTTTGATCTTGTCCTTAATCAGGAGGGACTGACGAATAAGTGAATGAATTAAGAAGAAGGCAGAAGGAAAGAGGAAGAACGCGAACAGTGAAAGGAGGAGGCGCAACCCAAAGGCGTCGGAAAGAAGAAACTTTTGCAGTTTTAACTTTTCCGAAACTTTTCTCTGGACTTGCCATTCAACTACCATTTCTCTATTTATACTTATCTTTGCTAGCCGACCCTGAAGAAAGACTTTTCTTATTTACGCGTGCAACCACTACGAAAAATACTATGCGGAACTGTATCGCGTCTGAAAATACTACTCGTGCTTAATGCATTTCCGTTATTGTTGTTGATTATGGATACTTGATACATTCGTTTCGACTATTATGAAATACTTTGGTTTCAATGTTCTTTAGGAAGTATTTTCATTTCTAATGAATTTAAAATGCCAAGTCCAAAGTGATGATGATGGATATTACAACAAACTTTTATAGTTTAATAAGATTCAATTTTTATTTATTT